>WFAB01001273.1:30000-267759 GCA_018977245.1 Lethenteron camtschaticum | reverse complement strand
TGTGGGGTGGGGGTGGTGGGGGTGGTGTGGTGGGGGGGTGGGGGTGGTGGTGGGGGTGGTGGTGGTGGTGGGGGTGGTGGGGNTGGTGGGGGTGGTGATGGTGAGTGACTTAATGTCACAGATGCAGCCTTTTGGCGTCATCTGGTCCAACGCCATGTGAGACTAGGCACTAAGGAAAGCTGTCTCGGGTGTAGACCAATCAACTTCAAGGACAGTGCATATCCATTATCAGAGTTATGTTTTTTGTTTGCATTATGACTGCAGGTATTGTGGTCTATGCAAACATGACTCTCGTAAAAAAGGTGTCAGTTTTGTTGCCAGATAAAGGGTAAAAAAACAATTATCATATTTTTACTGGAAATGAGGTACCAATTGAGTATTATGTGTGTCTGTTCAAAATGTTTAGCGTACTTCCCGACATGCAACAAACTTGAAATTTGCCATGTGAGTACTTTCCAGACTGTACACCATGCACAAATTATAAAAATAGACTTTTGTGTTTTTTTTGGGGGGGGGGGGGGGAGAGCTCAATAATGCATTTATTTTTTGCACGGCAAGTGAGCTGTGACGTCACATCTGTCACGTGATCCGCGCACGTGGAAGCGTAACGCATTGTAGTGTAGTGGTAACGGCGCTGCGCTACGAACCCGGCGACCCGAGTTCGATTCCCGCTCACGGCCACCACCGGTGACGATTATTTGAACCGGTCCTGGGTCTCCCCTAGGTCGACACGGCCTCAAACGAGTAACTGGTGTGGTGTGTGAACATCGCCACTGGGGAGACAAAGGCGGTCGGGCGTGGTGCTGGCCACCCACCCCTCGTGTACCGTTCCGGCCGCCATAGGTGCTCGCTAACAGCACTTGCCCCTACAGTCTATATGGGGGATCTTTGTCTTTGTGTGTGTATCTGTGTGTGTGTCAGTGAATGAGGAGGCTTACCGCAGCCTTCGCTCGAAGGTTCGGAGAGCCGTGAGGCGCTGCAAGGATGGGTGGTGGTCGCGGGTTGCTGGGGAGATGGAGCCTGCCTCAATGGCCCACGATCACAATCACTATTTAATTCCATCAAAAAAGTAACCTGCAGTGCCACACCTATTACCATAATTAGGCGAAGAACGGTGATCCAATCTCCGACCCCTAGGAACAGGTTTGCAGATTTGCTGAGCATTTCTGTGAGGTCCTGGGGGAGGGGAAATCCCTCATGCAGGAAAACATCATGGCACAAAGTGGGGATAACCCTGCTGAGGCTGCGGTGCCTCAAATATTGGAAGAAGTCACCCCCTGAGGTGCCATCTGTTGAGGAAGTACTGAAGGCGATCCAGAGTCTGAGACCAGGAAAGGCACCGGCAGAAATTATCTCCCAAGCGAAATGTTGAGGGAGGGTGGCATTTGTGCACAAACTGCCCTAGATGACACCATAACAACAGTCTGGACCACTGGACGGGTTCCGCAGGATTGGAAGGATGCCCTGGTGGTCCCCTCTTTAAGAAGGGGACCGCACAGACTGTAACAACTACAGGGGCATCTCACTCCTCAGTGTGCCGGGAAGGTCCTGGCAAGGATTATTCAACATCGCCTTGCTAGGCACGCTGAGGAGAGGCTTGTGGAGCCCCAATGCGGTTTCAGGAAATGGCGGTCCTGCACAAGATGCCATATTTTCTGTCTGTCTGCTACAGCAGAGGTGTAGGGAATTCCAACAAGACCTACATCTTTGCTTTATTGACCTGGTCAAGGCCTATGATACCATCAGTAGGCCTGGGCTCTGGGTTGTTCTTCGTGCTTTCAGAGTCCCTGACCCTCTGCTCACGATCATTTTGGACCTTCATGATGGTGAGCGTGCCCGGGTGAAACTACGTGGCCGGAGTCAGAGCCTTTCCCTGTACACCTTGGGGTGCGACAGGGATGTTCTCTGGCTCCCACATTATTTAACATCTATTTTGACCACGTAGTTCGTAAAGCCTTCAATAGCTGTACCGGAGGAATTTCCATCTGGTACAGATGCAATGGGAGGCTGATGGATGCCGGGTGCGATCAAGGGATGGCTCCCTATTGCTCAACGACGTTATGTATGCCGATGATCTGGTAATTGCTGCTCACTCAGAGGAGGAGTTGGAGGCACTGCTGCTGAACCTGGAGCGTGCCACTAAGAGGTGGGGCCTTACCATCAGCCCCACCTAAACTAAGCACCTGCCTGGGTATTTGTTACCATCGGACACTCCACCCCACAACTCCCAATTGGTGATAGGGCAGTTGTGGATAGAGTGGAGAGTTTCCCAAACCTGGGCAGTGTGCTCATGACCGGCTCCAGTTTATCAGCAGAGGTCTCACTCCGAATTAGTCGAGCGGCATTATCTTTTATTCGGTTGCGTAACGCTGTGTGGAAGCTACCTGGTCTGTCGCAACGCACGAAGCTTCAGGTCTTCTCGGCCACAGTCATTCCCTCCCTTCTCTATGCTTGCGAAACGTGGAGCCCCTAATGGAACATCTTCGCCGGTTAGAAACATTTGGACTGGCCTGCCTACGATCCATCCTGGGTTTAACCAGGCTGGATTGTGTGAGGAGCTCACAAATCCTCGAAAGATCTGGCAAAGTCGCATCGGTGAGCTCCTTTGGCAGGCAAGGCTGCGTTGGCTGGGTCATGTAGCCCGCATACCCAGCCACCCTAAACAGCTTTTGTTCAGCCGGATCGAGGGGCTTAATGGGCGCGGCACGTGCTAGAGAAGAGATGGAGTGACGTGGTACAGGAGACGTGGAGCTGAGTGGACTTGCCGATGACGGGTACCAGCGTTGTATTTGTGTCTTTGTATTTAGCTGCGTTTCAAAAATTTGTTTTCAATAAAACTGGAGGAAGAAAAAAATATCCGGGTGACCTTTTGCGCTGACCTCCCCCCCCCACCCCCACCGCCGAAAGGTCAACCGCTGCTCGTGAGCTTACACAACACGGCTTGGATTTCAGCGGTGAACGGCGACCACAACAAGAGAAGCGACACCCTGAACAATGGCGCGCGAGTGCGCCCGCGTGACATTCACGCCGCTTTGAGCCGCTGCGGCGGTGGGAGCCGCTTCGCAGCGGCGCGGCACCGGTTCCAGGCGATGCCTTCCGTGTACCCCTAGAGCCCCTACACCCCTACCCCTGTCTGTGTGTGTGTGAACCCTGTGTGTGTACCCCTACAGCCCTACCCCTGTCTGTGTGTGAACCCCTACACCCCTACCCCTGTGTGTGTACCCCTACAGCCCTACCCCTGGCTGTGAACCCCTACAGCCCTACCCTGGTGTGAACCCCTACCAGCCCTACCCCTGTCTGTGAACCCCTACCAGCCCTACCCCTGTGTGTGAACCCCTACAGCCCTACCCCTGTGTGTGAACCACTACAGCCCCTACCCCTGTGTGTGAACCCCTACACCCCTACCCTGTCTGTGAACCCCTACTAGCCCTACCTCTGTTGAGAACCTCTACACTGAAGAATGTGAAGAACCAGTGGCATCTGCATCTGCAGAACGTGAAGAACCAGTGGCATCTACATCTACAGAACATGAAGAACCAGTGGCATCTACATCTGAAGAATGTGAAGAACCAGTGGCATCTACATCTACAGAACATGAAGAACCAGTGGCATCTACGTCTGCAGAACATGAAGAACCAGTGGCATCTACATCTGAAGAATGTGAAGAACCAGTGGCATCTACATCTACAGACATGAAGAACCAGTGGCATCTACGTCTGCAGAACATGAAGAACCAGTGGCATCTACATCTGCAGAACATGAAGAACCAGTGGCATCTACATCTGCAGAACATGAAGAACCAGTGGTATCTACATCTGCAGAACATGAAGAACCAGTCGCATCTACATCTGCAGAACGTGAAGAACCAGTGGCATCTACATCTGCAGAACGTGAAGAACCAGTGGCATCTACATCTGCAGACCGTGAAGAACCAGTGGCATCTACATCTGCGGAACATGAAGAACCAGTGGCATCTACATCTGCAAAACATGAAGAACCAGTGGCATCTACATCTGCAGAACATGAATAACCGGTGGCATCTACATCTGCAGAACATGAAGAACCAGTGGCATCTACATCTGCAAAACATGAATAACCAGTGGCATCTACATCTGCAGAACATGAATAACCAGTGGCATCTACATATTCAGAATGTGAATAACCAGTGGCATCTACATTTGCAGAACGTAACGAACCATTGGCAACTACATCTGCAGACCGTGAAGAACCAGTGGCATCTACATCTGCAGAACGTAACGAATCAGTGGCATCTACATTTACAGAACATGAAGAACCAGTGGCATCTACATCTGCAGACCGTGAAGAACCAGTGGCATCTACATCTGCAAAATGACGAACTAGTGGCATCTACATCTGCAGAACGTAACGAATCAGTGGCATCTACATTTACAGGACGTGATAAACCAGTGGCAACTACATCTGAGGAATGTGAAGAACCAGTGGCATCTACATCTGCAGAATGTGAAGAACCAGTGGCATCTACATCTACAGAACATGAAGAACCAGTGGCATCTACATCTGCAGAACATGAAGAACCAGTGGCATCTACATCTACAGAACGTGAAGAACCAGTGGCATCTACATCTGCAGAATGTGAAGAACCAGTGGCATCTACATCTGCAGAACATGAAGAACCAGTGGCATCTACATCTGCAGAACATGAAGAACCAGTGGCATCTACATCTGCAGAATGTGAAGAACCAGTGGCATCTGCAGAACATGAATAACCAGTGGCATCTACATCTGCAGAACATGAATAACCAGTGGCATCTACATCTGCAGAATGTGAAGAACCAGTGGCATCTACATCTGCAGAACGCGAAGAACCAGTGACATCTACATCTGCAGAACGTGAAGAACCTGTGGCATCTACATCTACAGAACGTGAAGAACCAGTGGCAACTACATCTGCAGAACATGAAGAACCAGTGGCATCTACATCTGCAGAACGTGAAGAACCAGTGGCACCTACATCTGCAGAATGTGAAGAACCAGTGGCATCTACATCTGCAGAACATGAAGAACCAGTGGCATCTACATCTGCAGAACATGAAGAACCAGTGGCATCTACATCTGCAGAATGTGAAGAACCAGTGGCATCTGCAGAACATGAATAACCAGTGGCATCTACATCTGCAGAACATGAATAACCAGTGGCATCTACATCTGCAGAACGTGAAGAACCAGTGGCATCTACATCTGCAGAACGTGAAGAACCAGTGGCATCTACATCTGCAGAACGTGAAGAACCTGTGGCATCTACATCTACAGAACGTGAAGAACCAGTGGCATCTACATCTGCAGAACGTGAAGAACCAGTGGCATCTACATCTGCAGGAGATTATACAACTTTGAAGCCATTCCGTGTTTAGTGTACACGCTGTACAACACGTTTCGAATTGACATGAGTAACGAACATATTGACTTACGAACAGACTTCTGAATCCTACTCGTTCGTAACTAGACGAGTCCCCGTACCGACACGCGGCGTGTTTCTGACCTAGACGGCGCCTCGCACCTCGTGTGCTCGACTGTAGGACCCGGCGTAGGACCTTCCAGCCTTTCGTCGCTAATCGAGGCAACACCTTCAGGTCATTTGCTTTTCCGTGACCGACCCCGATCTGCTTGGTCGACGGCGAGGCCTCCCATTCATGGACACTCCAAAACGGCGAATCAACAATTTTTTTTTCCATTCAACTCCGTTGCCTTTATCCGCCCTTCCCTTTCAAACACTTCAGCTCTGCGTCGTAAAACTCTTGCAACCTCTTTTATTAATTCTCGATTTGAAGCTTTCGTGACTGCAAGGATTCATACTCTTACGTAGGTAAAAAAAAATAAANTAAAATAATAATAAATGAAAATAACTCAATTAAATCACGACGTCACGGAGGCAACACAAGTCTCCGTCTTCAGGTGGGACCGTCACAGCCAAATTTACTGTTTCAAGTGAAGAGAAATCCAAGAGACAAGATCTTATATACTGGTTCAGGGGAGGGGGAGGGCTAGAAGGGGAGGTGGCGGGTAGAAGTGGGCGGGGCTAGAAGGGGAGGTGGGCGGGNCTAGAAGGGAGGTGGGCGGGGCTAGAAGGGGGTGGGCGGGGCTAGAAGGGGAGGTGGGCGGGGCTAGAAGGGGAGGTGGGCGGGGCTAGAAGGGGAGGTGGGCGGGCTAGAAGGGAAGGTAGGCGGGGCTAGAAGGGAAGGTGGGCGGGGCTAGAAGGGAAGGTGGGCGGGCTAGAAGGGAAGGTGGCGGGGCTAGAAGGGGAGGTGGGCGGGGCTAGAAGGGAAGGTGGGCGGGGCTAGAAGGGAGTGGGCGGGGCTAGAAGGGAAGGTGGAAGGGGCTAGAAGGGGAGGTGGCGGGCTAGAAGGGAGGTGGGTGGGGCTAGAAGGGGAGGTGGGCGACTAGAAGGGAGGTGGGCGGGGCTAGAAGGGGAGGTGGGCGGGCTAGAAGGGGAGGTGGGCGGGGCTAGAAGGGGAGGTGGCGGGCTAGAAGGGGGGTGGCGGGGCTAAAAGGGAGGTGGGCGGGGCTAAAGGGGAGGTGGGCGGGGCTAGAAGGGAGGTGGAAGGGGCTAGAAGGGGAGGTGGAAGGGGCTAGAAGGGNAGGTGGAAGGGGCTAGAAGGGAGGTGGAAGGGGCTAGAAGGGAGGTGGAAGGGGCTAGAAGGGAGGGGAAGGGGCTAGAAGGGAGGTGGAAGGGGCTAGAAGGGAGGTGGGCGGGGCTAGAAGGGAGGTGGAAGGGGCTAGAAGGGAGGTGGAAGGGGCTAGAAGGGAGGTGGAAGGGGCTAGAAGGGAGGTGGAACGGGCTAGAAGGGAGGTGGAAGGGGCTAGAAGGGGAGGTGGAAGGGGCTAGAAGGGAGGTGGAAGGGCTAGAAGGGGAGGTGGAAGGGGCTAGAAGGGGAGGTGGAAGGGGCTAGAAGGGAAGGTGGAAGGGGCTAGAAGGGAAGGTGGAAGGGTTAGAAGGGAGGTGGAAGGGGCTAGAAGGGAGGTGGAAGGGGCTAGAAGGGAAGGTGGAAGGGCTAGAAGGGAGGTGGAAGGGGCTAGAAGGGAAAGTGGAAGGGGCTAGAAGGGAAGGTGGAAGGGGCTAGAAGGGAAGGTGGAAGGGGCTAGAAGGGAGGTGGAAGGGGCTAGAAGGGGAGGTGGCGGGGCTAGAAGGGAGGTGGAAGGGGCTAGAAGGGGAGGTGGAAGGGGCTAGAAGGGAAAGTGGAAGGGGCTAGAAGGGAAGGTGGAAGGGGCTAGAAGGGGAGGTGGAAGGGGCTAGAAGGGGAGGTGGAAGGGGCTAGAAGGGGAGGTGGAAGGGGCTAGAAGGGAAGGTGGAAGGGGCTAGAAGGGAAAGTGGAAGGGGCTAGAAGGGGAGGTGGAAGGGCTAGAAGGGAGGTGGAAGGGGCTAGAAGGGAGGTGGAAGGGGCTAGAAGGGGAGGTCGAAGGGCTAGAAGGGAGGTGGGCGGGCTAGAAGGGGAGGTGGAAGGGCTAGAAGGGAAGGTGGAAGGGGCTAGAAGGGAAGGTGGAAGGGCTAGAAGGGGAAGGGCTAGAAGGGAGGTGGAAGGGGCTAGAAGGGAGGTGGAAGGGGCTAGAAGGGGAGGTGGAAGGGGCTAGAAGGGGAGGTGGAAGGGCTAGAAGGGAGGTGGAAGGGGCTAGAAGGGGAGGTGGAAGGGGCTAGAAGGGGAGGTGGAAGGGGCTAGAAGGGGAGGTGGAAGGGGCTAGAAGGGAGGTGGAAGGGGCTAGAAGGGGAGGTGGAAGGGCTAGAAGGGAGGTGGAAGGGCTAGAAGGGAGGTGGAAGGGCTAGAAGGGGAGGTGGAAGGGCTAGAAGGGGAGGTGGAAGGGGCTAGAAGGGGAGTGGAAGGGCTAGAAGGGGAGGTGGAAGGGCTAGAAGGGGAGGTGGAAGGGGCTAGAAGGGGGAGGTGGAAGGGGCTAGAAGGGGAGGTGGAAGGGGCTAGAAGGGGAGGTGGAAGGGCTAGAAGGGGAGGTGGAAGGGGCTAGAAGGGGAGGTGGAAGGGCTAGAAGGGGAGGTGGAAGGGGCTAGAAGGGGAGTGGAAGGGGCTAGAAGGGGAGGTGGAAGGGGCTAGAAGGGGAGGTGGAAGGGCTAGAAGGGGAGGTGGAAGGGCTAGAAGGGAAGGGGCGGGGCTAGAAGGGAGGTGGAAGGGGCTAGAAGGGGAGGTGGAAGGGGCTAGAAGGGAGGTGGAAGGGGCTAGAAGGGGAGGTGGAAGGGCTAGAAGGGGAGGTGGAAGGGCTAGAAGGGAAGGGGGCGGGGCTAGAAGGGGAGGTGGAAGGGCTAGAAGGGGAGGTGGGGGGCTAGAAGGGAGGTGGAAGGGGCTAGAAGGGAGGTGGAAGGGCTAGAAGGGAAGGTGGAAGGGGCTAGAAGGGAAGGTGGAAGGGCTAGAAGGGAGGTGGAAGGGCTAGAAGGGGAGGTGGAAGGGGCTAGAAGGGGAGGTGGAAGGGGCTAGAAGGGGAGGTGGAAGGGCTAGAAGGGGAGGTGGAAGGGGCTAGAAGGGTGAAGGGAGGTGGAAGGGGCTAGAAGGGAAGGTGGAGGGGCTAGAAGGGAAGGTGGAAGGGGCTAGAGGGAGGGGGGGGCTAGAAGGGAAGGTGGAAGGGGCTAGAAGGGAGGTGGAAGGGGCTAGAAGGGAAGGTGGAAGGGCTAGAAGGGAGGGGAAGGGCTAGAAGGGAAGGTGGAGGGGCTAGAAGGGAAGGTGGAAGGGGCTAGAAGGGNAGGTGGGCGGGGCTAGAAGGGGAGGCGGAAGGGGCTAGAAGGGAAGGTGGAAGGGGCTAGAAGGGGAGGTGGGCGGGGCTAGAAGGGGAGGTGGGCGGGCTAGAAGGGAAGGCGGAAGGGGCTAGAAGGGAAGGCGGAAGGGGCTAGAAGGGAGGTGGAAGGGGCTAGAAGGGAGGTGGAAGGGCTAGAAGGGAGGTGGAAGGGCTAGAAGGGAAGGTGGAAGGGGCTAGAAGGGAAGGCGGAAGGGCTAGAAGGGTAGGAGGCGTACACGTGAATAACCTCCACAGGGGTTAAGGCCGATGTTGGCTGCCAAACCAAAATAGCGGCGCTGTCAAATGCTGGGGATGTCAACAAGTCGGTAAAATAGGCGAGTAGCTGTCAAATGAGATGGTACAAATATGCGTAATTAAATTTTTGTTACGTTGCTAATCATCGCCCACCCGGTTAGAGATGTCTTCGCCCACCGTAGACTCATTTGGGTGTTCGCCCACGTGTTCAGGGTGGACGCCTTGACCTGGAGGTGCACGCTGGGGTGCGAGATGCTCTTTCTCGGGCTGGCTGCGAGATGTGGGCAGATTCTTTTAGCAGGTAAATCATCGACAACACAAATGAAGTCACGGGTAACGCAATTTACAACTTGCTTTGTTTCATCAAACCCCTCCGTGCCGTGATCGACATTATGCATGTTGTGTAAACAGTGGCGGCTCCTGCAAAATCTCTCAGGGGGGGCAAATGTCTGGATGATTGATAAGGATAAGGTCCACCCATGCAATGGATAAATTAACAGCTTAAGCATGTAAAGGCAACTTCACTTCTTTAATATTAATGAAAAATAAAGTGACTTACAATACATCTTGTTTGTTTCTATACTCACTATTAATACAATCCACTCATGTTTCTTTTATTAAAGATTCCACTAGGTGGCGACAAATTATATTGTTGGATGAAACGTGCTTACGTTTGATGACGTAAGCACGTTAGGGCGAGCCCTCCCGGAAGCCATAGAGAATGCATTGCAGCGCCCGCCGGTCGAAAAAAAACATCTTTGAATGTAAGTCTATGGGGCCACTCGGGCGATTCTCAGCCGGAGTGAAATCGCCCAAAAAGAGGCGGTACTCCACAGAACGTGACATGACGCTGATTGGACTATATCCAGAGGCACAGTGACGGCTAGCGTGACTCTGTGGTTGAATGACATTGGTGGTGCGTCGCCCAATCGCCCTAATGAAGAAACCGCCCCTGTGTGTAAACGATTGAAACCCAAAGGGGTGCAGGGCTGCATTAAAGTTTCAGAACCACTGCTCTGGACCAAACTTGTTTCCATTTCAGTTCCACGTCAACAGAACCCGAGAAACGTCGCATCCTGAACACTGCAGTTTCAGTTTTCAAGTTTCATGTATTAGGTGTAGCCCTGTCAGCCATTCGGCTCTTGAATCGGGTGCAACCGCAACAAACAAAAAACTAAAACATGAACAAGAAAAGATCTTAAAGTGACTCTGCGTAAAACAGAAACATCCAGGAAAAAAACTGCAAAGTCTTCCAGAAAAAAAGCACCGTTCACCAACGCTGTGCAAAAATCTAAGTGAGATGCAAGTCAAACAACAACAACAACCACAATACAACTTAGATTAAAGCCATGCCATCATTCTAAGTCCGTACTACAACAAACAAACATGGCCAAGCCAAAAAAACTTTTCGAAATCACCAGAATAAAGCCATAAAAGCAATGTAACAGAGATCATGGGAACTGTGACCGAATTTTCACAATAAACGACATAAACAACATGTACCAGCAAACCCTGTAGCCATAGCTGGCTGCATGAGTCACTCCACAACAGCAGGAGCATTAGTAGGTGTATCAACATTTTCAAAAGCACCTTTAAAGATCAGACACTGAAAGAACTGATCCACGCATTGTGTTCCACAACTGCCCTGAGTTTTAGAACCCCGAGCAAGCTCCCAACAGGCTGCAGTTTAAATTTCGATGTAAAGCTTTCGTGACTGCAGGGATTCATATTCTCGGTTCTTTCGGTAAAGTCACGTAGAAGGGAAATAAAAATTAAAATAAAACAATATAATTCTCACGACGTTTCGGCCACAACGCAAGCAGCCATCCTCAGGTAAGAACAGGATGTCGGAAAGACGTTAATGAGATTTAGACGCTGTCTTTCCCAGTTTCTNCACCTGAGACGGCTGCTTGCGTTGTGGCTGAAACGTCGTGAGAATTTTATTTTAAAATTTATTATTTTATTATTTCCCTTCTACGTGACTTTACCGAAAGAACCAAGAATATTAATTGGTCATTTGATATGAAATTGTTTTTTTCCCTCTCAAAATGACACCTTTTTTACGGAGTCAAAAACATAATCTGATAGTGCACATTATCAGAGTTATGTTTTTGTTTGCATTAGCTGCAGGTATTGTGGTCTATGCAAACATGACTCCTTGTAAAAAAGGTGTCGTTTTGTTGCCGATGAAGGTAAAAAATTCGCGCAGGTTCAAAATGCGGCCTACGCGGTAACTGGCACAAACTAGTCCCAGCCGCGCTCCTGTTCCCCACTCCACACTTGTCCGTAGCCCCGTGATTGATTTAGATTCCTTGCTGCTATTCACAAGGGTGGCACAGTCGGTTTTTTTACAATCGGGTTTATTGTCTTTTTATATAAACCCGATCATCTGAGATTGGGAGAAATCCGGCTTAATTGGTTCTAATTGCAGAGCCGCACTTCTCAACGATGAGCTTCATCCATTCCAAGCTCAGGAACTCACTGGCGCCCACGAGTGTGGAGGAGAAGCTCGTGTTCATCAAGACCAACCTGCCCGCCGCATTCTACGACTACCCGTGCCCGACGGCCCCCGAGTACGATAGCAGCACCGACGAGGAAGCAGCCTAAGCCTTGGGTCAGAGTTTCGTATTCATAACACCATTCTAGATTTGAAGCTTTCGTGACTGCAAGGATTCATATTCTTAGGTTTTTTCGGTAAAGTCACGTAGGTAAAAACATTACAATTAATAAAAGTAAAATAAAATAAAAATCACGACGTTTCGGAGGCAACACAAGCTTCCGTCTTCAGGTGGAACCGTCACAGCCACGACAGCTGTATCAAGTAAATGAGAGATTGCAGAGCTACCACTCCGTTTATATAATGGTTGGAGAGGGGGAAGGGCCAAGTACAGCACACTTTTTATTCATATGGTAAGGTGAGGAAAAAACAAGAATATTCATAACACCAGGTTTTAATTCCTCGAATTCGGGTTTAATTATATTAAAGAAAAAACCCGATGCCTGCCGCTGGAAAAATCGGGTTTTTCAACCCATGCTATTCAAGGCCTTCAAACGGACTTGCTTCTCCCCGACTATCCGTGACCTCCCTTCGGCCACGAATATTCCACGGGTATCATTGAGGCCAGATTTAAGCTTTCGTGACTGCAAATTCGTACTCTTAGTTCTTTCGGTAAAGTCACGTAGGTAAAAATGATGCAGCTAATCTGGCTGTGACGGTCCCACCTGATGACGGAGACTTGTGTTGCCTCCGAAACGTGATTTATTGTTTTATTTTTATTAATTTTAATTTCATTTTTTTTACCTACGTGACTTTAACGAAATAACTAAGAGTACCATCGAGGCCCTCGGAGTGTGCGGCGCTCACCGTCACCGCGGTCTCGAGCCCTCACAGCTGGAGAGGGGGGGGGTGGTGGTGGCTTTGCGGCACCTCAACTCGGCCGCTCCGTGAACTCGTCGAGGTCAGGGGCCTTCCGAGAAACTCACGGATCTTCTAATCTCAGAACCACATCCGTTTGAAATGTATTTCTCACTCTCTTTAGAGTTGTTTTCGAACGTCTTGCCCGCGTCTCTTCTTCCTCGGGTTCATGTTCAACTATTTCCGCCTTTCCGTGCGCAACGCTCGATTCAAGGGGAGCTTCACACGTGAACATTTTTATTACGACGATGACGATGATCGTCGTTTTCTTCTCCGTCACCTCTTGACGAGGCCGCTTCCCACGTGCTCTGCGTGATGCGGCGTGACGCGTGCGTCAGAGCCACGGGGAGACAAAGGCGGTCGGGCGTGCGGGCGTGCGGGCGTGCGGGCGGGGTTACTGACCCCCATGACCCTCACCCCCTTCTTGTGCATCACACTGCCCGCCTTCGTAGGGGGTTCCTGCCACTCGCCACTACGAACAGCACTTGCCCCATCTGCCTGCTACAGGCTACACGGGGGGTCTTTGTCTTTGTGTGCGTCATTGCCATTAGGGAGACAAAGGCGGTCGGGCGTGGTGCTTGCAACACGACCCCCACCCCACCGCCACCTTCGTGTGCGTCACAGTGCCGGCCTTCACAAGCTGCTGCTGCTACGAACAGCACTTGCCCCAACAGCCTGTTACAGGCTACACGGGGATCTTTGTCTTTGTGTGTCTGTGTGTGGGGAGCGGTGGTGCAGCGGTTAGCGTGACGAAACGCGCGACCCGAGTTCGATTCCCGCTCACGGCCACCAACACCACCAGTGACGATGATCAGAACCGGTCCTGGGCCTCCTCCCCTAGGTCGACTCAGCCCTCAAACGAGTACGTGGAGCGGTTGTGCACAAACATCGCCAACTGGGGAGACAAAGGCGGCCGGGCGTGGTGGTTGGCCACCCACCCCCTCGTGCGCCGTGCCGGCCTTCACGCGTGCACTTGCCCCAGCAGTCTGTGAAGGCCGCACGGGGATCTTTGTCTTTGTCTGAGCGCGCGTGACTCCCTAATTGTGAAGGACGCAAAACATTTGAGAGCGCGTCACGCCCCGACTGAATGGGCGCTGATGATGATGATGCCGCTGCTGCTGCTGCTGCCGCTGCCGGCATATCAGCTGTGCGTGACCACATCGCCCCATCCTCACCACCACCACCACCACCCCCAAATGCCACGGGGTGGACAGGACCCATTGAAGGAGCACGCGCGGCGAGAGATTGAGGCGCAGCACCTGCAATTGCCGGGACGATTCATGACCTCGGGTGCTCCCGGGAAGTCACCGAAGGTCGGACAGACGGAGCGGAGTGACGGAGTTCGATTCCCGCTCACGGCCAACGCCAACACCACCGCTGACGATTCATCTGAACCGGTCCTGGGCCTCCTGTCCCCTAGGTCGACTCAGCCTCAAATGAGTACCTGGTGCGGTGAGCTGTAAACGCCGTCACTGGGGAGACAAAGGCGGCCGGGCGTGGTGCTGGCCACCCACCCCTCGTGTGCCGTGCCGGCCTTCATAGGTGCTGCTGCTCGCTAACAGCACTTGCCCCAGTCTGTCACAGGCTGTACGGGGAACTTTGTATGTGTGCCTCCCCTTGGTCGACTCAGCCTCAAATGAGTACCTGGTGCGGTGTGCTATACACGTTGTCACTGGGGAGACAAAGGCGGCCGGGCGCGCAGTCAAAGATTGCTCGCTAACAGAACTCGGCTGCCTGTTAAGGCCAAACGGAAGATTCTTTGTTTGCGTTTTGTCATTTCAAGTGACTTCACACACGCGCACGCCTCGCTGGACAATAGCGCTCACGAATAGATCTCGTTTCGCGAGCAGCGCTTTTCCTGGTCCGCCTATCGGCACGCAGCCTCACAGACGCAGCGATTCTCTGTTCGACTCTTTTGTCTGCCTTGAGGGTGTCCGTGCATAGCGAGAGGCACACACACACAGGCACACACACACACAATCACACACAATAACAAAGATAAAGACAAAGATCCCCCGTATAGCCTGAACAGACCGTGTGGGCGTGTGGGTGTGTAGCCAGCAGCACGCCAGGTCGCCTTGTTTTCACGCACGGACACGCACACACACACAGGTACACACAGGCACACACACACAGACACGCACACACAGACACACACAGACACACACAGACACACACACAGGCACACACACAGGCACACACACACAAGCACACACGCACACACACAGGCACACACACAAATAGGCACACACGCACACACACAGACACACACACACGCACGGACACGCACACACACAAACAGACACACACACAGACACACACACAGACACGCACACCCACAGGCATACACACACACAGACACACACACACACAGGCACACACACACACAGGCACACACACACATAGGCACACGCACACACAGACACACACACACGCACACACGCACACACACACAGACACACAGACACACAGGCACACACACACACAACAACAACCGCCATTCGCTACTAAGTGGCGGTGACGTCACCACGACGCTTGTACCAGGCCAAGTGCACCTTGAGGCCACGTGAAGTGTCGAACGCCGCTGGCAGGAGGTCACGGGGCAGACCCAGGTGCCACGGGTCGACTGACCGAGATGACCGAGATGACTGGCTGATGCACCACCTGTGCCCCCTACTGTGCCAACTTGCTGTGGTTTAGCCACCCGGCGCTCCGCTCGTTGTTGTGAGCGTCGCTCCTCCGCCCGCCGTTGTTGCTGGAGGGCGACTGCCTCCAACTGCCCAGTAGCGTCCTTCACGAGCCTCCTCCACTGAGGCCGATCTTGACACCGCTGGTACCAGTCATCGGCAAGTCCACTCAGCTCCACGTCCTCCCGTACCACATCACTCCATCTCTTCTCTAGCCCGTGCCGCGCCCGTTTAGCCCCTCGATCCGGCCGAACAAAAGCTGTTTAGGCATGCGGTGGCTGGGCATGCGGGCTACATGACCCAGCCAACACAGCCTTGCCTGCCAGAGGAGCTCACCGATGGGACTTTGCCCAGATCTTTCAAGGATTTGTGAGCTCCTCACACAATCCAGCCTGGTTAAACCCAGGATGGATCGTAGGCAGGCCAGCCTAAATGTTTCCAACCGGCGAATATGCTCCATTAGGGGGTCCACGTTTCGCAAGCGTAGAGAAGGGAGGGAATGACTGTGGCCGAGAAGACTTGAAGCTTCATGCACACACACAGGCACACACACACACTCACATACACAGGCACACACACACAGGCACACACACAGGCACACACACACAGGCACACACGCACACACAACAACAACAACCGCAATTCGCCACTAAGTGGCGGTGACGTCACCACGACGCTTGTGCCAGGCCATGTGCACCTTGAGGCCACGTGAAGTGTCGAACGCCCGCTGGCGTCACGGGGCAGACCCAGCAGGTGCCACGGTTCGACTGACCGAGATGACCGAGATGACTGGCTGATGCACCACCTGTGCCCCCTACTGTGCCAACTTGCTGTGCTTTAGCCACCCGGCGCTCCGCTCGTTGTTGTGAGCGTCGCTCCTCACACACACAGGCACACACGCACACACAGGCACACACACGCACACGCATGCACACACACACGCATGCACACACACACACGCACGCGCGCACACAGACACCCACACAAATGCACACGCACACACACACACAGGCACACACACGCACAGGCACACACACGCACACGCATGCACACACACACATGCACGCGCGCACACAGCCACCCACACAAATGCACACGCACACACACACACAGGCACACACACGCACAGGCACGCACACACGCACACGCATGTACACACACACGCATGCACACGCATGCATACACACAGACACGCGCGCACACAGCCACCCACACAAATGCACGCGCGCCCACCACACCCTGACGCACATCCTCCCCCATTGTCTCCGCCGGACATAAAAGCTGCTACCTGAGCCGTGATGTCTCAACCCACGGAACGGACAGCTCACGCGCACAGCTCCGCTGTCCGACCTCAGCACGCAATCATCCGCAGCAGTGCTCAACACGGGCACAAGTCCCGATCTCGGCTCACTCAAGACGAGGCAGTGCACGCACAACCAGACACACCACGCTCGCAACAGACACGGACATCACACCACCACCANTTCGTTCATTCGACGTCGCTAGACCCGAAGATGACAACGATGGGAGATCAACGTTAGTCTGGCCGTGGCGTTGGCAGTGCTCTGTATTGCGACGTAAGTAACCCGAAACATCTCCCCTTTGCTTCTGCACGTGGTGTTGTATGTAGTGTATAGTGTAGAGTATAGTGTAGTGTATAGTGTAGTGTATAGTAGTGTGTAGTAGTGTATAGTGTAGTGTGTGTATAGTGTAGTGTATAGTGTAGTGTAGTTGTGTGGTGTATAGTGTATAGTGTAGTGTGTGTAGTATAGTGTAGTGTATAGTGTAGTGTGTAGTGTATATAGTAGTGTGTATAGTGTAGTGTATAGTGTATATAGTAGTTAGTGTATAGTGTAGTGTGTAGTGTAGTGTATAGTGTAGTGTATAGTAGTGTATAGTGTAGTGTATAGTGTAGTGTATAGTGTAGTGTAGTGTAGTGTGTAGTGTATAGTGTAGTGTATAGTGTAGTGTAGTAGTGTATAGTGTAGTGTATAGTGTAGTGTATAGTGTAGTGTATAGTAGTGNAGTGTATGTAGTGTGTAGTAGTGTAGTGTATAGTGTAGTGTGTAGTGTATAGTAGTGTATTGTAGTGTATAGTAGTGTATAGTACAGTAGTGTATAGTGTAGTGTGTAGTAGTGTATAGTGTAGAGTATAGTGTAGTGTATAGTGTGTATAGTAGTGTATAGTGTAGTGTATAGTAGTGTATAGTGTAGTGTATAGTGTAGTGTATAGTGTAGTGTACTAGTACAGCACTAACGGTTGTGTGTTGGAGAGTAAACCCACTACAACATTTACAATTGTAGTGTAGTGCATAGTGTAATGTATAGTAGTGTATAGTGTAGTGTATAGTAGTGTATAGTGTAGTGTATATTGGAATGTATAGTGTAGTGTATAGTGTAGTATACTTGTACAGCACCAACAGGTTGTGTGTTGGAGAGTAAACCCACTACAACATTTACAATTGTAGTGTAGTGTATAGTAGTGTATAGTGTAGTGTATAGTGTAGTATACTAGTACAGCACTAACAGGTTGTGTGTTGGGGAGTAAACCCACTACAACATTTACACATTCGAGTAGCCGTGACGATTCACCATCAGGCGATTTGCTAGTATAACGGAGAGGTCCCTCCTGTTCTCGGAGGTGTTACAGTTTCAGTTTAATGTATTTGGAATAACCCTGTGAGTCATTCGCCTCTTGATTCGGGTGCAACCGCAACAAGCAATAAAATCACAAGATACATTTAAAATTTACTGTACGCAAATTTAAACATCCCCTACAAAAACAATAAAATCTTCCAGAAAAAGCACCATTTGTTTATGCTGCGTACAAAAATGTGCAAAAAATAAATAAATCTAATTTTGATGTTAGATCACAATAACAATCATATACAATTTAGATTAAAATTTTAAGAATAACTCTATACTACATCAAAAAATCGGGCTAAACTGAACCTTTCTAGAAATGACTAAAATAATGCTGTGAAAACAATGTAACAGTGATCATGAGAAATGTGATTGTCGAAGGCATTGGATTGCTGGACATCTGTGAATTGAAGAGCTTCACAGCTCATAGGATTTTGTTGCATAAACACAAATTCTGACTCTAATTGTCGTCGTTGTTGTTGTTGTTGTCCCTCCGCAGGCCGACAGAAGGCCAACTCCGACCTGATGGGTGAGTGGCGCGTCCACCACCTCGTGTCCTCTTCCACACCGCACAGTCCACACTCAACACCATAGACTCAACACTGCCACCCATAGACTCAACACTGCCACTCATAGACTCAGACTCAACACTGCCACTCATAGACTCAACACTGCCCATAGACTCAACACTGCCCATAGACACAGCACTACCCATAGACTCAACACTGCCCATAGACACAGCACTACCCATAGACTCAACACTGCCACCCATAGACTCAACACTGCCACCCATAGACTCAACACTGCCCATAGACTCAACACTGCCCATAGACACAGCACTACCCATAGACTCAACACTGCCCATAGACTCAACACTGCCCATAGATTCAATACTGCCCATAGACACAGCACTACCCATAGACTCAACACTGCCCATAGACTCAGCACTACCATAGACTCAACACTGCCCATAGACTCAACACTGCCCATAGATTCAACACTGCCCATAGACTCAGCACTACCCATAGACTCAACACTGCCCATATACTCAACACTGCCCATAGACTCAACACTGCCCATATACTCAACACTACCCATAGACTCAACACTGCCCATAGACTCAACACTGCCCATAGACTCAACACTGCCCATAGATTCAATACTGCCCATAGACACAGCACTACCATAGACTCAGCACTACCCATAGACTCAACACTGCCCATAGACTCAACACTGCCCATAGACTCAACACCGCTCCCTACAAACCACGCCAGACGTTTTGAGTGAAAGCTCTCTCTCTCTCTCTGTGTGTCTCTTTCTCTCTCTTATTTTTATTATTTTATTATTTCCCTTCTACGTGACTTTACCGAAAGAACCAAGAAGATGAATCCTGCAGTCACGAAAGCTTTAAATCGAAAATTTAAATTAAGATTTAAATTAAAAGGTAACGCACGATCATGGGAGGGGGGGGGAGTCCGTGTCCCCGCTGTTAGACAGATGGGGTTTGTTTTTTTAGTTAGTCCAATAATAATAATCATATAAATAAAAATAATGACACAAATTTTGAGCGATAAATCATTTAGGAATAAATGATGAAGAACAATAAATGATAATAAGTAATTAAGGTAAAAAANTAAACAGAATGCCGTGGTCAAAACAATGAAGGGTAATAACGGGTAATTGTTAACTAAGTCATGAAAGTGAATAGCGCGGGGGGGGGGATATAAATAAATAACAGGACAGGCGCCTCCTCGCTTCTTAATTTAAAATATCCGGCGAATGTTCTGGACACCTCGGTGCAAATGTTACACACACACATAAAACAATATGTATTTAAATATCAATCTATTTATATATTAAAGTATAGATGTATATGTAAAAAAAATATTTATAAAGAAATATATAATTATTGATAAATACATTAATCAATATATTTAAATATATTTTTAAATATGTATTTATTTCTGAATTTAATGAAATAAGCATTTATATCGATATATTCATAAATACATATTTATATCTGTATATGTATGCGTGTAAATAAATATATTAAACATACATATATCAAAATATACACGTAGATGTAAAGATGTATTTATACATTATTTCTATTTATAAATATTAATGTTAGGCTCATATTTCGTTCGGTAAAATCACGTAGATAAAAATACTAAAATAAAAAATTAAAATAAAGTGATGAAAAATATCACGTTTCGATCACAACACAAGCGGTCGTCATCAGGAACATGTATAAAGGAACATTTATGAATGTATCTATATTAAATAACATTTATAAACATACAAAAAGGAACATTTATGTGTTGCGATCGAAACGCCGTGATGTTTTGAATCACTTTATTTTTATTTTTAATTATATTATATATTTTTATCTACGTCACTTTACCGAAAGTTTCAAGTCAAACTGTGTGCTTGTATCTTCTTGGTTCTTTCGGTAAAGTCACGTAGAAGGGAAGTAATAAAATAATAAAAATAAAACATAATAAAATAATTCTCACGACGTTTCGGCCACAACGCAAGCAGCCGTCCTCAGGTGAAGACCAGGTCTGTCGAGGCGACAGCGTCTGAATGTGTGTGCTTGTATGTGCTACTAATATTTACGCACCGCGCCGCCAGTGAGAAGCCTTCGGCACGACGCCTCTTTGCCAGCGAGTCGAAGTGAGATTTCCTCAGCGACCACGTGGCGTTTTTTTGTACCTAAGTGAGGATTTCCTGGGGGCGAGCATTCATAACAACAAGCACAATACTCACAGTAATACATCAAAAGTACCGTAATATTACGACTATTTTGTTTTAGCAGGTAAGGCCCCACCGAGCAATGCGGCTATTCTTCACAAATGATAGCGGCTTAACGGAAGTGGTTAATTTTTTTATCAGCACCACGTGGGGATTTATGTAAGCAGCCGATTTACTCTTAAACACGTGGTGACGTTGATTCTAAATGTGGACGGGGGATAATCGGAGGACCCGGAGAAAATCCACGCGGCCACGGGGAGAGAAATCCGTGAAATATTTCATTTAAAAAGGGTGGGGGGGGGGGGGCACATAAAGCATTGAAAAAAAACAAAATAAAACTAAATGATGAACGAAGCAAAGTGCCGACTACACCGAGCATCATCTCGTTTCCTCTGATCGTAAAAAAGAGAGAGACGCAGACTCCACATAATACAGCAGCAGGGCTGTGTATCGAACCCACGGCCTCCCGTAGACCATGCGAGGTGGTGAACATCTCCTACAGTAGCCACCGTGGCGCCCCACGTCATGAATCGATCCTCTGAGACTCGGCGTCGGCTTCCCCGGCATTGATCAGAGCACCTCGCGGCAATCCCTGAACGAGCGGAGGGAGGAGTAACGTCTCTCTAAGTCGCCCGACCTTTTGCATCGTCAGGTGCAATTGAATTTAAATTAAGTGGGGCAAGACAAAAATAACAGCAAAAGTCTCCCCCCTCACCCCCCCCATGTCGCTTCATTTGCCACCAGAGGAGCAGTCGGATTTCCCGAAAAAATATTTTTGGAAAAAAAGACAAACGCGCACACACACACAGACACACACGTGCACACACACGCACACAGACACGGACACACACAGAGAGACACATAAACACACACACAGACACACACGTGCACACACACACACAGACACACACAGACACACACACAGACACACACGCACACACACACACAGACACACACAGAGAGACACACAAACACACAGACACACACACACAGACACACACAGACACACACGCGCACACACAGACACACACAGATCCACACAGACACACACACAGACACACACGCGCACACACAGACACACACGCGCGCACACAGAGACACACACACACAGACACACACAGACACACACACAGACACACACGACATACACACAGACACACACAGACACACACACGGACACACACACACACAGACACACATACACAGACACACAACACAGATACAACACACCACAGACACACACACNGATACACACAGACACACACACACAGACACACACAGACACACACAGACACACACACATACACACAGACACAGACAGACACACACACACAGATACACACAGACACACACAGGTGACAGACACACACGCGCGCACACAGAGACACACACACACAGACACACACACATACACACAGACACACACAGTCACACACACGCACACACATACACACAGACAATCGGACTATTTTCGTGCCGTGCGTTTTGAGGATTTTGTTTAAACCTTTAACGCGCAATGTGTGTGTGCGTTCTCAAAAGAGAGAGAGGAAAACATCTCTTAGTGTGTATGTGTGTGTTTTTNCACACACACGCACATATTTCTCTATGCGTGGCTGTCGCAAGCAAAGGGCTCGGCTACTTTTGTTTCTTCACCGCGACTGACTGATGACGAGGTCATTCGTATTCTCGCATATTCCATCTCTTCGTGAACTCATCAACTCACACAGCCACCCACCCACCAACTCACCCACTCGCTAACTCACTCACACACGTGTCCACTAGTTCACTCAGCCACTCACTCATCCACCCACCCACCCACTCACCCACTCGCTAACTCACTCACACACGTGTCCACTAGTTCACTCACTCACCCACTCACCCACCCACCCACCCACTCGCTCACAGACGTGTCCACTAGTTCACTCACCAACTCACTCATCCGCCCACCCACTTACTCGCTCACACACACACATCCACTAGCTCACTCACCAACTTACGCACTCACTCACCCAACCGCTCACTCACCCACCCACCCTGCATGCTGGCATGCTGCAATATACGAACGCCCGCACTTACGAACGAACCCGCACTTACGATCACCCGCACTTACGAACGAACCCGCACTTACGAACACCCCCACTTACGAACACCCGCACTTACGAACACCCGCACTTACGAACACCCCCACTTACGAACACCCCCACTTACGAACGAACCCGCACTTACGACAGCACCTGCTTTTAACCGCCCGACTTACGAACCTTCGGTCACATGTCGAACCGAGCCTCAGAAATATATTTTCACCGTTCGGCGAAGCGATGTATTCGTGAGACGTGATGAGTCCCAGCATCCGTGCGACAGGCAAGCCGGCATCAGGACGACTCGAAGCAAATGAAAACAATCGGATCTCTTTCCTTTCCCTCCTTACTTTGCGTCGACCATTCACCACGCCGTGACCTGCAATTGTGAAGCACATTCATTCCTTAGCAATGGCTTGCCCTTCCTTTGTCGTACCCTGAAACATTGCCCGACATGCGTACACGTGGTCCAACCTCACGAACGGGACCTTGGGGACACAACAAAAACGCAACCCGTTCGTAAGTCGAGGCCTGCCCCCCCTGCCACCACCCCCACCCCGTGTGACGATGTGATCACGTGCCCCCCCCCCGCCCCCCCCNACCCCCCGCCTCTCTTCCGCAGGTTGGGAGTCTGCTCCGAGAAGATCAGCAAAATCCAGACCTACATCTCCTACTACAAGAACGCTGCGCTCGTGTGAGTTGTCTGCTGGTCGGAGGGAAACCGACCCCCACTCCTCCTCGTGGAAACTCCACATTCCTATGTCGAGGGCCAGTATGCACAACCCCGTTAAAGCCCCCTACCTCCCCTCCTCCTTCTCCTCCTCCTCCTCACACAAAGTGGTAGCTCGTTTTATCGACCCCCCCAGGGAGGGAGGATGATGGGTTGAGTCCGGCGGTGTGCACACGGCACTACGAACCCATTACTAATTGTCTGTGTCGGGTGGTGGAGGGTTACGACAACAACATTCACACTCACGCGATCTAACCCAACACAACTTCATTATGATTAATATTGGTCGTGAAAGCCCCCCCTCGCCTACGTGTTAAACTGCTTGCCCTCTGCCCTCCGTTGCGATCTGCAGGACAACGTCAAAGCTCAGCTACCGCGTGGTCCAGATCACGCAGTACGTGTGCTGCCCGGCTGGCTCGTCAGTGGCGACGAGTGTCCCATCTGTAAGACTCACACAGAGACCCATAGACTCACACAGAGACACATAGACTCACTCAGAGACACATAGACTCACTCAGAGACACATAGACTCACACAGAGACACATAGACTCACACAGAGACACATAGACTCACACAGAGACCCATACACTCACACAGAGACACACAGACTCACACAGAGACACATAGACTCACACAGAGACCATAGACTCACACAGAGACACATAGACTCACACAGAGACACACAGACTCACACAGAGACACATAGACTCACACAGAGACCCATAGACTCACTCAGAGACACATAGACTCACTCAGAGACACATAGACTCACACAGAGACACATAGACTCACACAGAGACACATAGACTCACACAATGACCCATATACTCACTCAGAGACCCATAGACTCACACAGCGACCCGTAGACTTACACAGAGACCTGTAGACTCACACAGAGACCCGTAGACTCACACAGAGACCCATAGACTCACACAGAGACCCGTAGACTCACACAGAGACCCATATACTCACTCAGAGACCCATAGACTCACTCACACAACCATAGACTCACTCAGAGACCCATAGACTCACTCAGAGACCCATAGACTCACACAGAGACCCATAGACGCACTCAGAGACCCATAGACTCACACAGAGACACATAGACTCACACAGAGACCCATGGACTCACTCAGAGACCTATAGACTCACACAGATACCCATAGACTCCCACAGAGACCCATAGACTCACTCAGAGACGCATATACTCACACAGAGACCATAGACTCACACAGAGACCCATAGACTCACACAGAGACACAGACTCACGCAGAGACCCATAGACTCACTCACACAACCATAGACTCACTCAGAGACCAGTAGACTCACTCAGAAAGCCATAGACTCACTCAGAGACCCGTAGACTCACAATATACTGAGTGCAAGTGAGTTGATGCGTTTAATGCAAAACACAATGACGTGGACATCAGAGCAACATCCACAGCGAACCCACCCAATCTACATCAGCGCAAGGACGATCACTTCGCCCGAGACACTGCAGACTTCTGGCTAGCCGCGACCGATACTCCACCAAACAGAAAGTCCGGCAAACGAGAGTTTCCCTTCTCGTCGTCGCCGCCCGTGGCGGCGCGTTCCCCGTGCCTTTGTCGGCCAGAGCGACACGGCCGGCACTTAGACCGGAGGAATCAATCCGAAGAGCTTCGAAGCTCTTTCGGAGATGACGTTTTTAAATTCTTTATATTAAGTTCGCTTGCTTGCGTGCTTGCGTGCTTGCTTACGACCGTGCAAATCTTTCCGTCGTTTTTTAACCCACTTCCCATGATCCAATCGAGCTGACATTTTGCACACAGACTCGTTGTGCGAGACAATTAATGTTCGTGAAATTTTTTTCCAAAACTGTACACTGTTTAGGGAAAACAAATTAAATATTTAATTACCAATTGTTTAATACTGCAGACAATCATCTGACCCATAGGTGGCAGCCATCTCAAGCCAGAGGACGAGAGGACTCTAGCCGCCACGCATATAAAGGATTTATAGTGAAAAACTTAGTTTTTACGGGTTATACTTGTTTAGTTTTTGTTCGTTGCGCGGTCGTCGCAGTTCGTGTGTGCGAGCGCGAGTGCCGCGTTGGGCCGTGGGTCTCTTCGCCGCTTTCTTTCGCCCGCGGTGCCAATGGACCCGCCCCTCCCTGTCCCTTCCACAGTCACGTGCCAGGACCAGTGTCTCAACGGCGGCGTGTGCAGCTCCAACAACACGTGCAGCTGCCCGTCAGGATACACGGGCCTCCTGTGCGAAACCGGTACGTGGCATCGACACGAAACCGACGTTGGCGCCCGACGTTTGCATGACGTTGCGCCCCAACGTTGCCCCAACGTTGGTCCAACCTTGAGCCAACCTTGACCCAACGTTGCCCCAACGTTGCTCCAACCTTGAGCCAACGCTGCTCCAACCTTGACCCATCGTTTTCCCAACGTTGGTCAAACCTTGACCCAACGTTGCTCCAACCTTGACCCAACGTTTCCCCAATGTTGGTCAAACCTTGACCCAACGTTGCTCCAACCTTGACCCATCGTTTCCCCAACGTTGGTCAAACCTTGACCCAACGTTGCTCCAACCTTGACCCAACGTTTCCCCAATGTTGGTCAAACCTTGACCCAACGTTGCTCCAACCTTGACCCATCGTTTCCCAACGTTGCAGGGGGGTGGGGGTGGAGGGTTTCTACTCTTCTACGCCCCCTGCCCCACCCCAAACTCCCCTTCACCCCCTCACCACCTCCCCCCGACACCCCCTACCCCTCTCCTCCCTATCCACACGTGACCGTGCGTGGTGAAGTATGGTGAAACCGAGACTCACAATCCTCTCTCCCACCACCACCCATCACCACCCACCACCCACCACTACCCACCACCACCACCACCCACCCCACCCACCCACCCCACCACCCCACCCACCCCACCACCACCACCACCCACCACCCACCCACCCACCACCCACCACCACCCACAACACCCACCCACCCACCCACCACCACCACCCACAACACCCACCCCACCCAACCACCACCCACCCACACCACCCACACCACCCACCCACCCACCACCACCCACACCACCACCACCACCCACCACCACCCACCCACCACCCACACCACCCACACCACCACCACCCACCCCACCCACCCACCCCACCACCACCCACACCACCCACCACCCACCCAGACATCGACGAGTGCTTGACACAGAACGGAGGCTGTGGACAGACCTGCACCAACTCCGACGGATCCTTCAGCTGCTCCTGCAACGCCGGCTACACCCTGGGGCCGACAGCCTGTCCTGTGAAGGTGAGCGCGGAGATGTTAACTCCCTCGCCTGGTACACAGGAGGTCGTGGATTCGATCCTGAACCCTGACGCCTGCTGTATATTTGGAGTTTGCGTGTCTCTCTCATCATCATCATCATCACGGTGGCTAAGAGATGTTGACTACCTCGCCTGGTACACAGGAGGTCGTGGGTTCGATCTCTAACCCTGATAATTCCAGCTGTATATTTGGAGTTTGCGTGTCTTTCTCATCATCATCACGGTGGCTAGGAGATGTTAACTACCTCGCCTGGTACACAGGAGGTCGTGGGTTCGATCTCGATCCTGACGGCACCGGTTGTGTATTTGGAGTTTGCGTCTCTCTGTCTCATCATCATCATCATCACGGTGGCTTGGGAGATGATGACGACGACGATGATGATGGTGCTTACTCTGAATGACGATGATTGTAACGATCGCACTTCTGCCCCAAAACAGATGTTGACGAGTGTAAGGCTCTGCCAAGCCCCTGTGCTCAGATCTGCATCAACTCCATCGGCTCGTTCAAATGCGCGTGCAACAGCGGCTACACCATAGCTGCCGACGGCCTGGCTTGTGATGGTGAGTACAGAGACAAAGCTTCCTAACACGCCCCGTAAAGACTCAACAGACTGTAGGGGCAAGTGCTGTTGCTAGCGAGCAGCACCGAGAGTGCTCATTTGAGTCTGAGTCGACCTAGGGGAGGACCATGACCGGTTCAGAGAATCGTCACTGGTGGTGTTGGTGGCCCTGAGCTGGAATCGAACTCGGCTTAAAACCGGGTTCGTCGTGCTAACCGCTGCACATAAACACAAACATCACCAACCTTGACACACGTACACACACACATACACACCTACCAATACCAACACCCCCTTCGTCACAAAGTTACGTCCCCACGGCGCCTGTGCCAGGCTAGGTGCACTTTGAGGCTACCACGTGAAGTGTCGAAGGCCTCACTGCTGGTAGGAGGAGGTCACGGGACAGACCCAGCAGGTGCCATGAGTTGCCGAGATGACCAGCAGATGCACCACCAGCTGTACCCCTACTGTGCCAGGCTAGGTGCAGGAGGAGGTCACGGACAGACCCAGCAGGTGCCATGGGTTGCCCGATTGAGATGGCCACTGGTAGATGCACCACCAGCTGTACCCCTACTGTGCCAGGCTAGGTGCAGGAGGAGTTTTCGGGACAGACCCAGCAGGTGCCATGGGTCGACTGACTGAGATGACCAGTAGATGCACCACCAGCTGTACCCCTCTACTGTGCCAGGCTAGGTGCAGGAGGTCACGGGACAGACCCAGCAGGTGCCATGGGTTGCCCGACTGAGATGACCCTGGTAGATGCACCACCAGCTGTACCCCACTGTGCCAACTTGCTGTGCTTTAGCCGCCCGGCGTTCAGCTCGTTGTTGTGAGCGTCGCTCCTCTACCCTCCGTTGTTGTTGTTGTTGTTGCTGGAGAGGCGACTGCCTCCAAGTGCCCAGTAGTAGCAGCAGCAGCAGCGTCCTTCACGAGCCTCTTCATTCCAACATCACCAACCTTGACGCGCAGATCGCGCTGCCTCCGGCCGTCTGGAACGTTCTTTGGAAGCCCACAGGGAGCTGTGATGCCACTTGAAATCGTCGTCTACATTGACAAACTCATTTGTTTAGAACTGCTGCTGCTGCTTGTTGTTGTTGTTGTTTAGATTGTTGTCCTTCCCCCGCAACTCGGATTAGCCACGGTTGGCTACGTACGGTGCGAAAGATGTTCAACGCACACAGGGCAGGGCGCGTGACGGCGAGAAGCGACAGTGATGATGACGCTGATGATGATGCTGATGCCACTGCTGCTGATGACACTGGTGGTGATGCTGATGATGATGCTACTGCTGATGATGACGCTGCTTCTGATGATGTTGATGATGACGCTGCTTCTGATGACGCTGATGATGATGCTGATGCCACTGCTGATGATGACACTGGTGGTGATGACGCTGCTTCTGATGACGCTGATGATGATGCTGATGCCACTGCTGATGATGTTGATGATGACGCTGCTTCTGATGACGCTGATGATGATGCTGATGCCACTGCTGCTGATGATGATGCTACTGCTGACGATGATGCTACTGCTGCTGACGATGATGCTACTGCTGCTGATGATGATGCTACTGCTGATAATGATGATGATGATGCTACTGCTGACGATGATGCTACTGCTGCTGACGATGATGCTACTGCTGCTGATGATGATGCTACTGCTGATAATGATGATGATGCTACTGCTGACGATGATGCTACTGCTGCTGATGATGATGCTACTGCTGATTAATGATGATGATGCTACTGCTGATAATGATGATGATGCTACTGCTGCTGATGATGCTGCTGCTGCTTCTGACGATGACGCGTTTGCCTTGTTGTTGTTGTTGTTGTTGTTTACAGATATCGACGAGTGCATCCCCAGCTCTCCGTGCGAGTCGCAATGCACCAACAGCGTGGGTAACTTCTCCTGCACGTGCCCTGCTGGACAGCTCCTCAACGATGACGGGCGGACATGCAGAGGTGCGTCATTGTTGTTGTTGTTTGTGTTGCTGCTGCAACCCTCGTTGATGTTGTTGTTGTTTGTGTGGCTGCTGCTGCATCATCTCTCATTGTTGTTGTTGTTGTTTGTGTGGCTGCTGCATCATCTCTCATTGTTGTTGTTGTTGTTTGTGTTGCTGCTGCTGCATCATCTCTCATTGTTGTTGTTGTTGTTTGTGTGGCTGCTGCTGCATCATCTCTCATTGTTGTTGTTGTTGTTTGTGCTGCTGCTGCATCATCTCTCATTGTTGTTGTTGTTTGTGCTGCTGCTGCATCATCTCTCATTGTTGTTGTTGTTGCTTGTGTTGCTGCTGCATCATCTCTTATTGTTGTTGTTGTTGTTTGTGTTGCTGCTGCATCATCTCTCATTGTTGTTGTTTGTGTGGCTGCTGCTGCATCATCTCTCATTGTGGTTGTTGTTGTTGTTTGTGTTGCTGCTGCTGCATCATCTCTTATTGTTGTTGTTGTTTGTGTTGCTGCTGCTGCATCATCTCTCATTGTTGTTGTTGTTGTTTGTGTTGCTGCTGCTGCATCATCTCTCATTGTGGTTGTTGTTGTTTGTGTGGCTGCTGCTGCATCATCTCTCATTGTTGTTGTTGTTGTTTGTGTTGCTGCTGCTGCATCTCTCATCGTTGTTGTTGTTGTTGTTGTTGTGTGGCTGCTGCTGCATCATCTCTCATCGTTGTTGTTGTTGTTGTTTGTGTTGCTGCTGCTGCATCATCTCTCATTGTTGTTGTTGTTTGTGTGGCTGCTGCTGCATCATCTCTCATTGTTGTTGTTGTTGTTTGTGTTGTTGCTGCTGCATCATCTCTCATTGTTGTTGCTGTTGTTGTTTGTGTGGCTGCTGTTGCATCATTCATCGTTGTTGTTGTTGTTGTTGTTTGTGTGGCTGCTGTTGCATCATTCAGCGTTGTTGTTGTTGTTGTTTGTGTGGCTGCTGTTGCATCATTCATCGTTGTTGTTGCTGTTGTTGTTTGTGTGGCTGCTGTTGCATCATTCAGCGTTGTTGTTGTTGTTGTTTGTGTGGCTGCTGTTGCATCATTCAGCGTTGTTGTTGTTGTTGTTTGTGTGGCTGCTGTTGCATCATTCATCGTTGTTGTTGTTGTTGTTTGTGTGGCTGCTGTTGCATCATTCAGCGTTGTTGTTGTTGTTGTTTGTGCTAGACGTGGACGAGTGTGGAGCGGCGGTGTCTCCGTGCTCCCAGTTCTGCGTGAACACGTGGAGCTCGCACCGCTGTGCGTGCCCACCGGGCTACCAGCTCGCGGTGGACGGAGTCGCCTGCGACGGTACAACAACAACAACACTCACAACAACAACACTCACAACAACAACAACACACAACAACAACACTCACCACAACAACAACACTCACAACACTCACAACAACAACACTCACAACAACACTCAAAACACTCACAACAACAAAACAACAACAACAACAACACTACAACAACACTCACAACACTCACAACAACAACAACACTCACAACAACAACAACAACAACACTCACAACAACACTCACAACACTCACAACAACAACAACACTCACAACAAAAACAACACTCACAACACTCACAACACTCACAACAACACTCACAACAACACTCACAACAACAACAATCCCAACAACACTCACAACAACACTCACAACAACAGTCACAACAACACTCACAACAACAACACTCACAACAACAACACCACTCACATCATCAATCCCAACAACACTCACAACAACACTCACAACAACAGTCACAACAACACTCACAACAACAACACTCACAACAACAACAACACTCACAACACTCACAACAACAACACCACTCACATCATCAATCCCAACAACACTCACAACAACACTCACAACAACAGTCACAACAACAACAACAACACTCACAACAACAACAACACTCACAACACTCACAACAACAACACCACTCACATCATCAATCCCAACAACACTCACAACAACACTCACAACAACAGTCACAACAACAACACTCACAACAACACTCACAACAACACTCAGCCTCAAACGAGTACCTGGTGTAGCGGTGTGCAGTAAACATCGCCACCGGGAGACAAAGGCGGCCGGGCGTGGTGCTGGCCACCCACCCCCCGCGTGCCGCTAACAACACTTGCCCCCGCAGTCTGTTGAGGCTACACGGCAGGGGAGGGATCTTTGTATTTGGTGTGCACGTGACGTGGATGTTTCAACACCTGTGCAGATATTGACGAGTGCACGATCAGCCCGGCCGTGTGCGCCGTGCACTGCGCGAACTCCGCGGGCTCCTACAGCTGCTCATGCGATCCGGGATACGTCCTCGCCGAAGACAACAGCAAGTGCATCGGTGGGTGGAGCGAGCACCACTACTGCCTCTCTCTCTCTCAATCATCATCATCACGGTGGCTAGGAGATGTTGACTACCTCGCCTGGTGTACAGGAGGTCGTGGGTTCGATCACGACCCTGACGATGCCTGCTGCTGCTGCTGTATATTTGGAGTTTGCGTCTCTCTCTCTGTCATCATCACGGTGGCTAGGAGATGTTGACTACCTCGCCTGCCGACGTACGGTGCGACAGAAGTTCAACGTACACAAGCGGCCTGCAATCCCAACGCATCCCATTCTCTCCCGAGGAATACTTCACGGAATCCCTCCGTGCGCGTGGCTTCTCGTCCCTTGTGTTTCACCCCCCACCCTTCCCTTACCCACCCACCCTTCCCCCACCCCCACCCCTACTCCCCCCCCACACTACCCACTTTGACTCCCCACTCTTCCCCCCACCCTTCCCCCACCCCACCCCCTACCCCCCCACCCTTCCCCCACCCCTACTCCCCCCACACTACCCACTCTACCCACTCTCACTCCCCACTCTTCCCCCCACCCTTCCCCCACCCTTCCCCCCCACCCTTCCCCCACCCCCTACTCCCCCCCACCCTACCCACTCCCCCCCACGCCCTCCCTACAGATGACAATGAGTGCGCGTCTTCTCCCTGTGGGCAAGTCTGCGTCAACTCCATCGGCTCGTTCGCCTGCAAGTGCAACCCCGGTTCCTCCTCAACGCAGTGGACCTCAAGACTTGTGATGGTGATGAGCGAGACACGCACGCAGAGAGTCAACGCTCCCCGTCCGCCTTTGTCTCCCTAGTGGCATTGACTCACAAAGACAAAATCCCCGGTAGCCTGTGTAGTGAGTTCAAGGAGACGTAGACGATGTATTCGGAGGCACACTTATTTATTCAACCAAAGGGCAGAACACAACACTTGAAGGGTAACGGCCCCTTCACCCGTCTAACAGGGAGACTCCCCTAGCGCTAGCCCGGCTAGCCTGCTCACAGGTCCTCCAACTAGAGACTAGGGAGGCTAGCTGATCCAGCTCTGGCCAAGCTAGGATCTCGGCACCCTTAGCCAACCAGACCGGCTCTTACAAGAGCATCGGCTCTGGGCTCTCGGGGCCACGCCATTGGCTTGCCCTGGTCGCTCCTTAGAAGGACAGCGGCGCCAGGGGAGTCCCAGGGCCTGTCTAGCCGGTCTTCACTCTTCACTGGTTAAGCTGAATACTGAACCCGAGCCCACCGGCTCTCCGCCTTATATAGCAACTCCCCCCGAGGGTGGGGCCGTGGGGGATCACAGCGCCGTCACAGCCCCCGGGGCTCACCGGTGCGGACGTGGATGTAGGCACCCTTACGCGTGCGGGCGCAAACACCCCTGGTGTGTTTGTTTGCCCTCCCGTAACACTCCTACACATGCAACAGGCAGTGGTTCTAACTGGATTTGAAGCTTTCGTGAGTGCAGGAATTGCTCTTTGGTTCTTTCCGTGCTTGTTTCTAATCGAGCAATCTTTGGAAGAGCGTAATGAACCAGGCTATGCGTGTTGAACCGACTATCGGGATGGCATCGCGTTACACTTCCTAATTTGACTAAACTTCGATTTAAAGCTTTCGTGACTGCAGGGATTCATCTTCTTGGTTCTTTCGGTAAAGTCACGTAGAAGTGAAATAATAAAATAATAAAAATAAAACATAATAAAATAATTTTCACGACGTTTCGGCCACAACGCAAGCTGCCGTCCTCAGGTGGAGAACAGGTCTGAGAACAGGTCTGTCGAGAAGACAGACCAGGTGGAGAACAGGTCTGTCGAGAAGACAGACCTGTTTTTCACCTGAGGACGGCTGCTTGCGTTGTGGCCGAAACGTCGTGAGAATTATTTTATTATGTTTTATTATTATTACTTTATTATTTCCATTCTACGTGACTTTACCGAAAGAACCAATAAGTTGACTCAACTTGCTTTCTCCGTACTTGTTTGTAAGGCCATTGCCTCTCCTCCGGCCGCTATGGCTGGAACTCCACACAACTCATTCATTCATTCGTATTATTATTATTTAAATTTTTATTTAAAGCTTTCGTGACTGCAGGGATTCATATTTTTGGTTCTTTCGGTAAAGTCACATAGAAGGGAAATAAAAATAATAAAAATAAAACAATAAAATTCTTACGACGTTTCGACTGCAACACAAGCAATCATCATCAGGTGTGAAATCCACACAATAATATTTTTTCAAATTTTCTTCCTGTAGATTTCACACCTGATGATGATTGCTTGTGTTGTAGTCCAAACGTCGTGATCATTTATTGTTTTAATTTTATTAATGTATTATTTCCCTTCTACGTGACTTTACCTAAAGAACCAAAGAGTAACTCGTGCAGTCACAAAACCGTCGAGTCTCGTTTGAATCGTCTTTGTTCATAAAATACTAAAAAAGAAAATGCTTCACCGGCTGGGGATCTTTGTGTCTGTCTCCCGCAGACGTTGATGAGTGTGCGGCGTCTCCGGGCCCCTGCAACCAGACCTGCACCAACTCGGTCGGCGCCTTCGCCTGCTCCTGCGCTACCGGATGGAAACTGGGCAAAGACAATAGCAGCTGCGAAGGTGCGGGAGAGAGGCACTGAGTGCAGCTCCTGCACTTAAACGTCTGTCTTGTGGGTGTGTGGGTGAGCGGGTGGGTGAGTGGGTGGTGGGTGAGTAGGTGGGTGGGTGAGTGGGTGGGTGAGTGGGTGGGTGAGCGGTTGGGTGGGCAGGTGGGTAAGTAGGTGGGTGGGTGGGTAAGCGGGTGGGTGGGAGAGTGGGTGGGTGAGTGGTGGGTGAGTGAGTGGGTGAGTGGGTGAGTGAGTGGTGGGTGGTGGGTGAGTGGGTGGGTAGGTGGGTGGGTAAATGGAGACTGGGCAAAAGCAACAGCAGCTGTGAAGGTATGGGGAGATCTTGACCAGTCCTTGCACACACAAACAACACACACACACACACACACCACACACACATCACACACACAACACACACAGCACACACACCACACACAACACACACAACACACACACACACACACTACACACACACCACACTCATACAACCCAGACAGGGGTAGGGGTACACAGACAGGGGTAGGACTGGTAGGGGTACACAGACAGGGGTAGGGTTCACAGACAGGGGTAAGGCTGGTAGGGGTTCACAGACAGGGGTAGGGCTGGTAGGGGTACACAAACAGGGGTAGGGGTTCACACACAGGGGTAGGGCTGGTAGGGGTTCACACACAGGGGTAGGGCTGGTAGGGGTACACAAACAGGGGTAGGGGCTGGTAGGGGTTCACACACAGGGGTAGGAGCTGGTAGGGGTTCACAGGCAGGGGTAGGGGCTGGTAGGGGTTCACACACAGGGGTAGGGGTTCACAGACAGGGGTAGGGGCTGGTAGGGGTTCACACACAGGGGTAGGGTTCACAGACAGGGGTAGGGGCTGGTAGGAGTTCACACACAGGGGTAGGGGTTCACACACAGGGGTACACAGACAGGGGTAGGGGTACACAGACAGGGGTAGGGGCTGGTAGGGTTCACAGAGAGGGGTACACAGAGAGGGTAGGGGTTCACAGACAGGGGTACACAGAGAGGGGTACACAGAGAGGGGTAGGGATTCACACACAGGGGTAGGGGTACACAGAGAGGGGTAGGGGTTCACAGAGAGGGGTACACAGACAGGGTAGGGGCTGGTAGGGTTCACAGACAGGGGTACACAGAGAGGGGTAGGGGTTCACAGAGAGGGTACACAGAGAGGGGTAGGGGCTGGTAGGGTTCACAGAGAGGGGTACAAAGAGAGGGTAACGGCGAGTGACCGCGCGTTGACCGTTCCCCAGACGTGGACGAATGCGCCGTCGCCAACGGAGGCTGCTCCAACCTGTGCGTCAACAGCGCCGGCTCGTTCGCGTGCTACTGCCCCATCGGCTACATCCTGGACACGGCCTCCACCTGCGCAGGTAACAGGTCCCGCCGGGTACCAGGTGGATGGGTGGCACCTTGGTGTTGTATTGCTGTGGCCTCGGTAGTATTGTGGTGGGTGGGCAGTGTTGGGTCTGTGGGCAGTGTTGAGTCTATGGGCTGTGTTGGGTCTGTGGGCAGTGTTGAGTCTATGGGCAGTGTTGAGTCTATGGGTAGTGTTGAGTCTATGGGCTGTGTTGAGTCTATGGGCAGTGTTGAGTCTATGGGCAGTGTTGAGTCTGTGGGTAGTGTTGAGTCTGTGGGCAGTGTTGGGTCTATGGGCAGTGTTGAGTCTATGGGTAGTGTTGAATCTATGGGCAGTGTTGAGCCTATGGACAGTGTTGAGTCTATGGGCAGTGTTGAGTCTAAAGGCAGTATTGAGTCTATGGACAGTGTTGAGTCTATGGGCTGTGTTGAGCCTATGGACAGTGTTGAGTCTATGGACAGTGTTGAGTCTATGGGCAGTGTTGAGCTTATGGACAGTGTTGAGTCTATGGGCAGTGTTGAGTCTATGGACAGTGTTGAGTCTATGGACAGTGTTGAGTCTATGGACAGTGTTAGTCTATGGGCAGTGTTGAGTCTGTGGGCTGTGTTGAGCCTATGGGCAGTGCTGAGTCTATGGGTAGTGTTGAGTCTATGGGTAGTGTTGAGTCTATGGGCAGTGTTGAGTCTATGGGTAGCAGTGTTGAGTCTATGGGCAGTGTTGAGTCTATGGGCAGTGTTGAGTCTATGGTGCAGTGTTCAGTCTATGGTGCAGTGTTGAGGCTATATGCAGTGTTGAGTCTATGGGCAGTGTTGAGTCTATGGCAGTGTTGAGTCTATGGGCAGTGTTGAGTCTATGGGCAGTGTTGAGTCTATGGGCAGTGTTGAATCTATGGCAGTGTTGAATCTATGGGCAGTGTTAGTCTATGGGCAGTGTTGAATCTATGGGCAGTGTTGAGTCTGTGGGCAGTGTTGAGTCTATGGTGCGGTGTTGAGTCTGTGGCAGTGTTGAGTCTATGGTGCGGTGTTGAGTCTATGGGCAGTGTTGAGTCTATGGTGCAGTGTTGAGTCTATGGGCTGTGTTGAGTCTATGGACAGTGTTGAGTCTATGGACAGTGTTGAGTATATGGGCTGTGTTGAGTCTATGGACAGTGTTGAGTCTATGGGCTGTGTTGAGTCTATGGACAGTGTTGAGTCTATGGACAGTGTTGAGTCTATGGGCTGTGTTGAGTCTATGGACAGTGTTGAGTCTATGGGCAGTGTTGAGTCTGTGGGCAGTGTCGAGTCTATGGTGCTGTGTTGAGTCTATGGGCTGTGTTGAGTCTATGGACAGTGTTGAGTCTATGGGCAGTGTTGAGTCTATGGGTAGTGTTGAATCTATGGGCAGTGTTGAGTCTATGGGTAGTGTTGAATCTATGGGCAGTGTTGAGTCTATGGGTAGTGTTGAATCTATGGGCAGTGTTGAGCCTATGGACAGTGTTGAGTCTATGGGCAGTGTTGAGTCTGTGGGCAGTGTTGAGTCTATGGTGCTGTGTTGAGTCTATGGGCAGTGTTGAATCTATTGGCAGTGTTGAGCCTATGGACAGTGTTGAGTCTATGGGCAGTGTTGAGTCTGTGGGCAGTGTTGAGTCTATTGCAGTGTTGAGTCTATGGTGCAGTGTTGAGTCTATGGGCAGTGTTGAGTCTGTGGCAGTGTTGAGTGTATGGACAGTGTTGAGTCTATGGTGCAGTGTTGAGTCTATGGGCAGTGTTGAGTCTATGGGCAGTGTTGAGTCTGTGGGCAGTGTTGTGTCTATGGTGCAGTGTTGAGTCTGTGGGCAGTGTTGAGTCTGTGGCAGTGTTAGTCTATGGGCAGTGTTGAGTCTATGGTGCAGTGTTGAGTCTGTGGGCAGTGTTAGTCTGTGGGCAGTGTTGAGTCTGTGGGCAGTGTTGAGTCTATGGTGCAGTGTTGAGTCTATGGCAGTGTTGAGTCTGTGGGCAGTGTTGAGTCTATTGCAGTGTTGAGTCTGTGGGCAGTGTTGAGTCTATGGGCAGTGCTGCGTCTATGGGCAGTGTTGAGTCTATGGTGCAGTGTTGAGTCTATGGACAGTGTTGAGTCTATGGGCAGTATTGATGCCCATAGACTCAACTCTGAAAAATAGCTTCATAGCTCATCAGATGCCTCAATATTTGTATTCTCTCTACAAGTGGAGGGCGGCTGCTGTGTGATGCCAGTCGAGTGATTAGCTGGGGACTTGGTTGGCATTGTGTAGCATCGGGGCATCTCAGTGGCCAGGAGATGTTAACTCCCTCGCCTGGTACGCAGGAGGTCGTGGTTTAGATCCCCACTCTGACGACGCCTGCTGCTGTATATTTGGAGTTTGCTTGTTTGGCTCTCTATCTCTCCCCGCGGTCGCGTGGATTTTTCTCCGGTTCCTCCGGTTTCCCCCCCTCCACATTTGGAATCAACGTCACGATTCAACGTCACGCGTTTAGAGTATTTGGCTGCTATCAATGTGCACGCGATAAGCCGCTTCGTTCAGCTATTTATTGGTGGCCAGCTCGCTTCTGACAACGAGCTACTTAGCTCAGTGGGCATGACCTGGTAAAATAAAACAAAAACGTAGTTTCGTCTTTAGTTTGAGTGATTTTCGGGGAATTGTTTTGAATTGTTTAGCACAGCGGCTGCGAGATGTCATCTCCCTCGCCTGCTGCGCACGAGCAGCGGCTTCTCGTCTGTATTTGTGGGTCAGCGTGTCTCTCGCTCTCCCGTGGCCGCGTGGATCTTGTCTCCGGGCTCTCCGCTCACTCCCTCTCCACTCATTCACAACGGAGAACGCCGAGGGCTAGCGGGGGGGGGGGGGGGGGAAGGGCGCGCGTCATTATCGCTCACCGGCGTACGGTGACTCGCCTTTGTTCGCGCGCCCTGTGCAGATGACGACGAGTGTGCCAAAGTTCAACCTCCCTGCAACGGCACCTGCACCAACATCGCCGGCAGCTACACCTGCAGCTGCGGCTCCGGGCTGGCCCTGGCCGCGGACGGTCACTCCTGCATTGGTGAGTGGTCAACTGTGAAGGGGGAGGGTGGGTGGGGGGCGCTTGCTGTTGGATCACGTTACCTTGTGTTTAGTTTATTAAACAAAGCGATACGAAATATGGGGTTGGGTCCGAAAAAGAAAAGATTTGCACCATTGGAACCTCATTTGCCAGTAAAAAATATGATAATTGTTTTTGTACCCTTTTATCTGGCAACAAACTGACACCTTTTTTACAAGGAGTCATGTTTGCATAGACCACAATACCTGCAGTCATAATGCAAACAAAAACACAACTCAGAGTAAACAAAAAACATAACTCAGAGTTATGTTTTTTGTTTGCATTATGACTGCAGGTATTGTGGTCTATGCAAACATGACTCCTTGTAAAAAAGGTGTCAGTCTTGTTGCCAGATGAAAGGGTAAAAAAACTATTATCAAAGAAAAGATTGTTGAGACACGCCGGGTTATTTTCGTCGACTTTGACAAATCGCAGAGGGGGCTACGATGTTTGACTGGATCACCGCTGGTGCTGACGGTAACAGACTGTTGGGACAAGTGCTGTTGGTTAGTAGCACCTACGAAGGCCGGCACGGTGGCACACGAGGGGTGGGGTAGTCAGCACCACTCTGTCCACTCGCCTTTGTCTCCCAGTGGCGATGTTTACTACACACCGCACCGGGTACTCATTTGAGGCTGAGTCGAGCTAAGGGAGACCCGGGACATTTCAGATAATCGTCGCCGGGTTTGCAGCGCAGCGTAGCGCTAACCGCTGAACCAGTAACTCATTGGCACGTTTTGGATTCAGTGCGAAGATCCTTTGCTAATTGGACGTGTGGTGTCGGGATGGGTGGCGGGTTTATAGGTAGCAACATTTATATTGACGCCATGTCTAACCAAGAACGCGACAAACACACATTCATTATTGGCACAAGGTAGAGAGGGGAGGTGGTCCTAGACGTGAAAGAAAATGGCAAGTTATTACAACTGGGAGTTGGGACTGACCAGTGGACGAGAGGCAGCGGCGAGCGTACAGCGACATTCTACGGCACGTGGCGTCGTGGACGGCTAACGCAAGATCCCAAAGACGGAAAAAATGCACCGTTAGATTAAAAATTCCCCGCCCTGACCCAGCCCCAAACTCCCTTTTAATCTCATCTTCCGCCGCGTTTTTTCCTGTTGTCGCCAACTCGGTCGTTGCTGTTGTTGTTGTTGTGACCCCAGACGTCGACGAGTGCACCTCGTCGCCATGCAACCAGAACTGCGTCAACACCTTCGGCTCCTTCTACTGCACCTGCAACCCCGGATTCGTGCTCAGCGCGCCCACGACGTGCACCGGTAAAACACACGCCACGGGTGAAACACACGCCACGGGTAAAACACAGGCCATGGGGGGGGGGGGGGNAGCACGCTTTCACGTGTGCAGCAGCGACGGCTTCGCTGCTTGTCCGGGAAGGATCTTTATTTAAGGAGCCACGTGCTCTCCCTCGAGCCCGCGAAGAACGCCCTGCGGCAGCCCCGATTCTTCCGCGCGTCCGCCTTATATACGGTGCGAGGCCACGCCCCTGTACCGAGGTCACGCCCCTTGTCACGTGACCACGCCCCTGTCACGTGACCACGCCCCTTGTCCCGAGGCCACGCCCCTTGTCCCGAGGCCACACCCTGTTCCCGATCCTTCTCGTTGACCCTAGTCCACTCGCCCTGCAGGTTGACTCCACTGTGTCCCTAGATCACCTGGCCATGCACCTACTCTCGGTCATCCTCGTAGCCACTAGCCCCGTCACACTGCAGCTTGACTCTCCTGCCACCGCACGTGGAAGGTGGTTTGCACCCACGTGGCTGCTGCTGCTGGTGGTGATTCGTGACTGCTGCTGGTGGTGGTGATTCGGCACCCGCATTGGCGCGCAAGTTGACGATGTCCCATCTGTGACCTCCGCTCTATCGGAGACCGAAACAGGAAGAGGGGGACGATTCCTCGGCAGCTCTGTGGCTGTCGCCTGATGCTGCTGCTGCTGGTTGCAGTTGTTGTTGTAATTACCGGCAAAACGTCACGGCTACTCGGATTGTAAACGTTGCAGTGGGTTTACTCCCCAACCACACGACCGGTTAGTACTGTACTAGAAACGAATTGGCACTTTTGTTCACGTGACAAACCCCTTACTTTACAATAGCCGCTCCCACTTAGACACTCATCTCTAACTGAGTTGCTTCTTCAAACCATCCACCACAGGCGCAACGGTGGCTAGGAGATGTTAACTCCCTCGCCTGTTACACAGGAGGTCGTGGGTACGATACCGACCCTGACACCAGCTGTGTATTTGGAGTCTGCGTCTCTCTCATCATCATCACGGTGGCTAGGAGATGTTAACTACCTCGCCTGTTACACAGGAGGTCGTGGGTACGATACCGACCCTGACGCCTGCTGCTGTATATTTGGAGTTTGCGTCTCTCTCTCTCATCATCATCACGGTGGCTAGGAGATGTTAACTCCCTCGCCTGGTATACAGGAGGTCGTGAGTTCGCTCCCGACCCTGACACCAGCTGTGTATTTGGAGTTTGCGTCTCTCTCATCATCATCACGGTGGCTAGGAGATGTTAACTACCTCGCCTGGTGTACAGGAGGTCGTGGGTTCGATCCCGCTGATGTATACTTGGAGTCTGCGTCTCTCTCTCTCCCGTGGTCAGTCATTACGTGTCACCAGAACGAGCTCTATGGCTCAGTGGGCCTTACCTGGTAAACTGAAAATCATGTCGAGGCATTGTGTGGGGAGCGGTGGTGCAGCGGTTAGCGCTGCGCTGCTGCGCTACGAACCCGTCTATGACCTGAGTTCGATTCCCGCTCACGGCCACCAATGCCGCCAGTGACGATTATCTGAACAGGTCCTGGGCCTCCTCCCCTAGGTCGACTCGGCCTCAACGATCACCTGGTTCGATGTTGTTAAACATCGCCACTGGTCGGAGACAAAGGCGGCCGGGCGTGGCGAACCACCCCTCTCGTGTGCCACGGTGCTGCTGCTCACTCGCCACGAACAGCACTTTCCCCAACGATGTGTTGAAGGCTACACGGGGGATCTTTGTCTCTGTCTCCCGGCAGACGTTGACGAGTGCGCGCCATCTCCGGGCCCCTGCAACCAGACCTGCACCAACTCGGTCGGCGCTTCGCCTGCTCCTGCTCTACCGGATGGAAACTGGGCAAAGACAACAGCAGCTGTGAAGGTGCGGGGAGAGAGGCACTGAGTGTAGCTCCTGCACTTAAACGCCTGTCTTGTGGGTGGGTGGGTGAGCGGGTGGGTGAGTAGGTGGGTGGGTGGGTGAGTGGGTGGGCGGGTGAGTGAGTGGGTGAGTAGGTGGGTGGGTGAGTAGGTGGGTGAGTGAGTAGGTGGGTGGGTGAGCGAGTGGGTGAGCGGGTGGGTGAGTGGGTGGGTGAGTGAACAGGTGGGTAAGTGAGCGAGTGGGTGGGTGAGCGGGTAGGTGAGTGAGCGGGTGGGTGAGCGAGTGGGTGAGTTAGTGGGTGAATGAGTGAGTGGTGGGTGAGTTAATGGGGGAATGAGTAAGCAGATGGGTGAGTGTGTCAGTGGTGAGTTAGTGGGTGAGTATGTGAGTGTGTGAGTTAGCGAATGAGTGAGTGAGTGGGTGGGTGAGTGAGTGGGTGAGTTAGTGGGTGAATGAGTGAGTGGGTGGGTGAGTGGTGGGTGAGTAAGTGGGTGAGTTAGTGGGTGAATGAGTGAGTTCGTGGGTTAGTTAATGGGTGAAGGAGTGAGCAGGTGGGTGAGTGTGTCAGTGGGTGAGTTAGTGGGTGAGTGAGTGAGTGGGTGAGTGAGTGAGTGAGTGGGTGAGTGAGTGGGTGAGTTAGTGGGTGAATGAGTGAGTGGGTGGTGAGTTATGGTGAGTGAGTGAGCAGATGGGTGAGTGTGTTAGTGGCTGAGTGAGTGAGTGGGTGAGTTAGTGGGCGAATGAGTAACTGGTGCGGTGTGTACACACCACCACTGGTGAGACAAAGGCGGCGGCGTGGCGCTGGCCACCCACCCCCTCGTGTGCCGCAGTGCCGGCCTGCTCGTGAACAGCACTCGCCCCAACTGTCTGCTAACGGCGACACGGGTGGGGGTCACCCTTTGTCCACGTTGCCTGCGTCGTGTAGACATTGACGAGTGTGCCCTCGACACGGACGGCTGCCTGGCGACTGCGTGAACACGGACGGGAGCTTCCACTGCACGTGCCTCAAAGGATTCCGTCTGGACGTTGATCAACTGACTTGCATCGGTACGTAAACGAAAAGCGACTATGCCGCTATATATAGAAATGTTTTTTTTATTTTTTTATTTTTTACCACGTAAGGAAGCTGTTGCGGGGCCTCTAGCAATGTGTTATAAAGGGGCACTAACTTAAAAAAAACACAAATATTAAACACACATTTTTTACTTGCATAGTAAAGTGATTGTATGTTTTCATTCGCTATACAGCCGGATAATACGGCAAATCGATAACCTTAAACACCCAGTCGTTCGTAAAAGTCGAAGGTGGTATAGTACTATAGTAATAGAGCAAGTGTAGAATCACTGACCTGGAATTGATAGCTTGAAAGCATTGAGCATGGGCCCTTGAAAGTACGGGACCCGTAGCCTGTGTAGCTACAACATGTGTAGCTACTACATGTGTAGCTACAACATGTGTAGCTACAACATGTGTAGCTACTACACGCGTAGCTACAACACGCGTAGCTACTACACACGCAGCTACAACACGCGCAGCTACAACACGCGTAGCTACTACACGCGTAGCTACTACACGTGTAGTAGCTACACGTGTAGCTACTACATGTGCAGCTACTACATGTGTAGTTCCTGTTGCTACGAGGATCATCCGGCACTGTAGGGGGGCCACTGCACTCCCGTGGTGTTTGTGTATCGTGTGTTTGCTGCCGTTACGTTCTGTGCCCTTGTAACCGCTACTGGACATCTGGAAAAAAAATATCTTGCTAGCTCAAGGGATTCTTCATCGTTAAATAAATGTTCCCTGATTCTGACATGGAGCTTGCTAGCTCAAGGAATTCTTGATCGTTAAATAAATGTTCCCTGATTCGGAGATGGAGCTTGCTAGCTCATGGGATTCGTCATCGTTAAAACACATTCCTGCGGAGGGAGCTGGTAGGAACGTTGGGTTGCTCGGTCAATGGCCAGGGTCAACGGCGGCGTGGTGTATTCCGTAAATATGGCCGACTGTGAGGGCGGGCACAAGCCGGCGTGAGTAGGTTAAACGTTGAGTTTTATAAGGGCACCAAAAAGGTGACCAGCCCATCCCAAATCAGCCCCACCACTCCCACCCCCACCCAGCCCCACCCTTTCCACCCAGCCCTCCCCACCCTCCCCAATCCACCCAGCCCCATCCCTCCTATTTTTGGATGCAAGACGGATGGACGGACTGACACAATAATCCCCTGTGGGCTGGTGTAACCAGGAGGTTCCTACCACTATAAATATTCCCTGATTCTGAGATGGAGCTTGCTAGCTCAAGGGATTCTTCAGCGTTAAATAAATATTCCCTGATTCTGAGATAAAATCTCGGCTACACAGGGGATTTTAGTCTTTAACGTTTGGAGGAGCGGTGGTGAAGGAGCGGTTAGCGCACTGCTGCACTACGAACCTGGTGAACCCGAGTTCGATTACCGCACACGGCTACCAACACGGTGACGATTATCTGAAGCGGTCCTGGGCCTCCCCTAGGTCGACTCAGCCTCAAATGAGTACCTGGTGCGGTGTGTAGTGAACATCGCCACTGGGGAGAGACAAAAGCGGCTGGGCGTGGCGCCGGCCCCCGACCCCCTCGTGTGCCGTGCCGGCCTGCATGGGTGTTGCTCACCAAGGGCGCTTGCCCCGACAGCCTCTTGAAGGCTACATAAATGTGTAGTGAGACACTCAGAGACACTTGGAGTTGGAGGCACTCTATTTATCCCAGCCGTCACGGGGTACAGGGGGTGGCTACACTCTCAGTCGGGACGGCTAGCGGACTGCCTGACTGACGACGCCGCGGAGGTGAGGACGTCGACTAAGGCTCCAGCAGCCCGACGGGATCCCACTCACAGCGACAGCCCCGAGCCTTCGCTCGGCGCTCCCCTTTTATCCTCCCGGCGAGGCCTCGCTCCGTCCCCGGCCACGCCCCCCTTCTAGAACCTCCTAGCGGGTTCCCGGGCTCACCTCACGTGCCCCCCCTCCCCCCTGTCACCTTTGCCCTACGTCCCTCTCTCTGGCTTATCACGTGACCTGCTGACGGACAGGGCTGCTGCAACCGCAGATCCCCTTCTCTGCCAGCAGCCGGCGCTGCGTTGCACGGTGACCCATTCCATGTCACTGCACACGTGCGACGGGGAGACGTCGACGATTGCCGTCGTGTGTGCGTTCTTACAGATGTGTTGGAGTGCGCCAGCAGCCCTGTGCGCACACGTGCACCGAGCTGCTCGGAGGATTCCAGTGCAACTGCATGGCCGGCTGGGAGTTGGCGACGGACAGCTCGTCCTGTATCGGTAAGTAGAGGGCGAACGTCGCGACTCGGGTTGCAGCCAGCAGGGCCTGGGTTTGATTGCTGACTCGGGAGCCCTTTTCGGTGTGACGTCTTGTACGTTCTCTCTTCCCTGTTCTGCAGAGTGAGTGAGTGGAGTTTGTATGATCTCTCCCTGTTCTACAGAGTGAGTGAGTGGAGTTTGTACGTTATCCCTTCCCTGTTCTACAGAGTGAGTGAGTGGAGTTTGTACGTTCTCCCTGCCCCTGTTCTGCAGAGTGAGTGGGTGGAGTTTCTATGTTCTCTGCCTGTTCTACAGAGTGAGTGAGTGTGTGGAGTTTGTTTGATCTCCCCCTGTTCTACACAGTGAGTGGAGATTGTATTATCTCCCCCTGTTTTATAGAGTGAGTGGAGTTTGTATGATCTACCCCTGTTCTACAGAGTGAGTGAGTGGAGTTTGTATGATCTCCCCTGTTTTACAGAGTGAGTAGAATTTGTATGATCTCCCCTGTTCTACAGAGTGAGTGAGTGGAGTTTGTGTGATCTCCCCTGTTCTACAGAGTGAGTGGAGTTTGTGTGATCTCCCCCTGTTCTACAGACTGAGTGAGTGGAGTTTGTGTGATCTCCCCCTGTTCTACACAGTGAGTGAGTGAAGTTTGTGTGATCTCCCCCAGTTCTACACAGTGAGTGAGTGGAGTGTGTATGATCTCCCCCTGTCCTACAGAGTGAGAGTGAGGGGAGTTTGTATGATCTCCCCCTGTCCTACAGAGTGAGTGAGTGTAGTTTGTATGATCTCCCCTGTTTTACAGAGTGAGAGCGAGTGAGTGGAGTTTGTATAATTCTCTGCCCGAACAGTCTGTTAAGGCTACACGGGGATCTCTGTCTTCGTGTGTGGTCGTTGCAGATGTGGACGAATGCAAGCTGAACAGCGACAAGTGCAACCAGACTTGCGTCAACACGAATGGGTCGTACATCTGCGAGTGTCAACCTGGCTTCTCTCTCAACGCCGATCTCCTCATGTGTGACAGTGAGACACGCACACAGACACGTGTCCGCCCGTGAAGCCCAATAGACTCAACACTTCCCCTAGACCCAACACTGCACCATAGACCCAACACTGCACCATAGACTCAACACTGCACCATAGACTCAACACTGCACCATAGACTCAACACTGCACCATAGACCCAACACTGCACCATAGACCCAACACTGCACCATAGACTCAACACTGCACCATAGACCAACACTGCACCATAGACTCAACACTGCCCATAGACTCAACACTGCTGCCCATATACTCAACACTGCTTCCCATAGACTCAACACTGCCCATAGACCCAACACTGCACCATAGACTCAACACTGCTACCCATAGACTCAACACTGCCCATAGACCCAACACTGCACCATAGACTCAACACTGCTACCCATAGACTCAACACTGCCCATAGACCCAACACTGCACCATAGACTCAACACTGCACCATAGACTCAACACTGCTACCCATAGACTCAACACTGCCCATAGACCCAACACTGCACCATAAACTCAACACTGCTACCCATAGACTCAACACTGCTACCTATATCCTCAACACTGCCACCCATAGACTCAACACTACCCATAGACTCAACACTGCTACCCATAGACTCAACGCTGCTACCTATATCCTCAACACTGCCCATAGACTCAACGCTGCTACCCATATCCTCAACACTGCCCATAGACTCAACACTGCTACCCATAGACTCAACACTGCTACCTATATCCTCAACACTGCCCATAGACTCAACACTGCCCATATCCTCAACACTGCCCATAGACTCAACACTATCCATAGACTCAACACTGCCATAGACTCAACACTGCTCAGAGACTCAACACTGCTCAGAGACTCAACACTGCTACCTATATCCTTAACACTGCCCATAGACTCAACACTACCCATAGACTCAACACTGCCCATAGACTCAACACTGCTCAGAGACTCAACACTGCTAACTATATCCTTAACACTGCCCATAGACTCAACACTGCCCATAGACTCAACACTGCTCAGAGACTCAACACTGCTAACTATATCCTCAACACTGCCCATAGACTCAACACTGCTCAGAGACTCAACACTGCTCAGAGACTCAACACTGCTACCTATATCCTTAACACTACCCATAGACTCAACACTACCCATAGACTCAACACTGCCCATAGACTCAACACTACCCATAGACTCAACACTACCCATAGACTCAACACTGCCCATAGACTAACACTACCCATAGACTCAACGCTGCCCATAGACTCAACACTACCCATAGCCTCAACCCTGGCCCTGCACATGAAGCAGCCGCCTTCTTAACTGCATTCCGTTCCTCTCTCGAAGTCTCACCTCTTCTCCACCCCCCAGTCCCTCTTCCCTTGCCCCTTCACTACTTGCCATCACCTCCACTACCCTTCCCTAGCCCCCAGGGTAGCCTTCCATCAAGCCCAACACAATACTAACAAGGCCACCACAACACTATCCAGGCTACCACAATACTATTGAGGTCACCACATTACTATCCAGCCCACCACAATACTAACAAGGCCACCACAACACTATCCAGGCTACCACAATACTATCAAGGCCACCACAATACTATCCAGCTCACCACAATACTAACAAGGCCACCACAATACTATCCAGCCCACCACAACACTATCCAGCCCACCACAATACTATCAAGCCCACCACAATACTATCAAGGCCACCACAATACTATCCAGCCCACCACAACACTATCCAGCCCACCACAATACTATCAAGCCCACCACAATACTATCCAGCCCACCACAACACTATCCAGCCCATCACAATACTAACAAGCCCACCACAATACTATCCAGCCCACCCCAATACTATCCAGCCCACCACAACACTATCCAGGCTACCACAATACTATTGAGACCACCACAATACTATCCAGCCCACCACGACACTATCCAGGCTACCAAAATACTATCGAGACCACCACAATACAATCCAGGCCACCACAGTGCTAACGCACGTTCATGCCCATATCGTTTGACAGACATCAACGAGTGCAATGGAGGAACAGGCCCCTGCCAACAGATCTGCACGGACTCATACGGGTCGTATGCCTGCTCGTGCAACCCTGGCTTCTTGCTGTCGACAGACAAGCACTCGTGCGTGGGTGAGTGGGGCTCGTACACAGATACAGGCAAAGGTGTCCCTCCCGTGTAGCCTCTGACAGACTGTCGGGCCAAGTGCAGTTTGTGTGTAGAAGCTATGAAGGATGGAGGCAGGCACGGCACACGAGGGGGTGGGTGAGTCATACACGTACAAAGATAAAGGTCCCCCTTATGGCCTGACTGTCGGGGCAAGCACTGTCTGTCAGCAAGTAGCAGCACCTATGAAGGCCAGCACGGCACTGCGACTCCTCCACTTACGGACATTCGACTTGTGAACTTTCAGAGATACGAACAAAGCTGGTCCGTTATGTCCAGTTGCCTTTTCGGACCGAGAGTCGTAAGTTCAACCGCCGCGCATTAGATGGTGGTGGTGGCATCTACATCTACAGAAGATGTAGAACCAGTGGCATCTACATCTGCAGAACATGTAGAACCAGTGGCATCTACATCTGCAGAACATGTAGAACCAGTGGCATCTACATCTGCAGAACATGTAGAACCAGTGGCATCTACATCTGCAGAAGATGAACCGGTCGCATTTACACCTACAGGAGATTATTCAAATTTTAAAGCTATTCCGATGTACACACCATACAACACGTTTGGAATCGCCAGGAGCAAAGTTGGACTTACGAAGAGACTTCTGGAACCTAATTCGTTCACAACTAGAGAGGTCCCTGTAAGTCAGGGGTGGGGAACGTCCGGCCGCGGGCCGTATAAGGCCCCGCGAAATCATTTGGTGTGGCCCTGCCAAGGCAACCGCAGGCGGCACTCGAAATTCAATGAATCTAGGAGCAAACCTGGAAAAGCAGTTGCGAGTAGCAACATCATCAATACCAGCTAACATCACACGCCTCGCCAAAGAGAAGCAGTTCCAGCCCATCGCATTAGGGGTGAGTTAATTAAATGTTTGACCAAATACAACGGGCTAATTTTGAAGTTGATAATTTTGTATGGCCCGCGAATGATGTTGTAAATATCCAAACGGCCCTTGGCATAGAAAAGGTTCCCCACGCCTCCTGTAAGTAAAACAAACAAAAACCCGTCGTCGCCTCGCCGCCAACCCCCTCCGCTAGATGTGAACGAGTGCGACTCAGCCAACGGCGGATGCGCTCAGATCTGCGACAACACGAACGGGAGTTACGTGTGCGCCTGCAAGCCGGGCTACACGCTCAACGCCGACGGTCACCTGTGCGACGGTGAGTTGGGAACGCGCCGGAGTGGCGGGTGGCACGCCGAAGCGCCGCGAGCCTGGCGGCAGCGGCGGCGAACTGAAACTTCGACTGGAAACGATTTTTTGGTATTTTTTTAGAGGCAGGGCCCCCCCATTGCTGAGCTGCCGTGCACCTTACGTAGGTATAAAGTAAAAACTAAATTATATTCCTAGGTTTTTTTCGGTAAAGTCACGTAGGTAAAAAATTTAAATTAATAAAGTAAAATAAAATAAAAATCACGACGTTTCGGAGGCAACACAAGCTTCCGCCTCAACGTCGTGATTTTTATTTTTTAACTTTTATTAATTTTAATTTTTTACCTACGTGACTTTACGAAAAAACCTAAGAATATGAATCCTTGCAGTCACGAAAGCTTCAAATCTAGAAAAACTAAATTAATTTATTTTTCATTTTTCACCAACGTGACTTTACCGAAAGAACCAAAGAGTATGGATCCCTGCAGTCACGAACACTTCAAATCTAGAATGTTGTGCAGCTCCTATTTCAGAAGTGACTTCTGGTTATCACAAGTGATAGGTGCTCAACGAAGTGGCTCATCATCATCGCGTGGAAATTCATAGCGGAAGCCAGATGCTCTAAGAACTAAACAACTTATTTTACGATAATTGTTTTATACCCTTCTATCTGGCAACAAAACTGACACCTTTTTTTACAAGGAGTCATGTTTACATAGACCACAATACCTGCGGTCATAATGCAAACAAAAACACAACTCTGATAATGTGCATTGTCCTTGAAGTTTATTGGTCCACACCCGAGACAGCTTTCCTTAGAGCCTAGTCTCACTTCAAGGACAATGCACATTATCAGAGTTGTGTTTTTTGTTTGCATTATGACCGCAGGTATTGTGGTCTCCGTAAACATGACTCCTTGTAAAAAAGGTGTCAGTTTTGTTGCCAGATAGAAGGGTAAAAAACCAATTATCATATTTTTTACTGGCAAATGAGGTTCCAATGGTGTAAAAAACTTATTTACTTCACCAGCTAAGTCCATTGAGCCATGTAGCTCTTTAGCAGAAGCTATGATAGCCCCACGAATCAGACTTCGTTGTTTGCAGCCGTTTCTAACGCGAACAACTTGAAAACGTTACCTTCATTGGGCAATTCGCGTTGAAGGAAATCGTTACGTTTTTGCTTTTTTTTAAACACGACAAAACGGTTGAGAGAAAAGTATTTTTTNATTAGAATTGTTTTTTAAATCCTTTATATTAAGTTCACTTGCTTGCTTACGACCGTGCAAATCTTTCGGTCGTTTTTTACCCCACTTCTCGTGATCCAATCGAGCTGACATTTTCCACACAGACTCGTTGTGCGTGACAATTAATGTTCGTGAATTTTTTTTTCCAAAATTTGACACTTTTTAGGACAAAAATATGATATTTAATTACCAATTGCTTAATGGTGCCATGCAATCATCTGACCCATAGGTGGCAGCCATCTCAAGCCAGAGGACGAGAGGACTCTAGCCGCCACGCATATAAAGGATTTAAAAACTTTGTTTTTAAATCCTTTATATTAAGTTCGCTTGCTTGCTTGCTTGCATGCTTGCTTGCTTGCATGCTTGCTTGCTTGCGTGCTTGCTTGCTTGCTTACGACCGTGCAAACCTTTCGGTCGTTTTTTAACCCACTTTCCGTGATCCAATCGAGCTGACATTTTGCACACAGACTCGTTGTGCGAGACAATTAATGTTCGTGAACAAAAATTTCCAAAATTTTACACTGTTTAGGGAAAACAAATTAAATATTTAATTACCAATTGTTTAATACTGCAGACAATCATCTGACCCATAGGTGGCAGCCATCTCAAGCCAGAGGACGAGAGGACTCTAGCCGCCACGCATATAAAGGATTTAGAGTGAAAAACTTTGTTTTTACGGGTTATACTTGTTCTGGTCTCCAGCTGCTGCGTGGGGCGGTGCCCCAACGCCCCCCAGAGGACGAACCGCGCTGGGCCACGGCGCTCTGGAGATGAGAGAGAGAAAGCGTTTGCTCGTTAGTTCATGAATTAATTCATAACTGTTACGCCAGTGGGAAAATTATAGCAATAAAGCCACGTGTTGATAAAATACGTGAGGCTGAATACACCCACTCACACACTCACTCACTCATCCACCCACCCACTCACTCAGTTACACACTCACTCACCCACACACTCACTCACCCACACACTCACCCACCGATTCACCGAACCACTCACCCAACCACTCACTCACTCACTCACACACCCACTCACGCACCCACACACTCACCCACACACTCACCCTCCGATTCACCCAACCACTCACTCAGTCACACTATCACCCACCCACACACTCACTCACCCACACACTCACCCACCGATTCACCGAACCACTCACCCAACCACTCACTCACTCACTCACACACCCACTCACGCACCCACACACTCACCCACACACTCACCTCCGATTCACCCAACCACTCACCCAACCACTCACTCACTCACACACCCACTCACGCACCCACACACTCACCCTCCGATTCACCCAACCACTCATTCAGTCACACACTCACCAACCCACACACTCACCCACTCACCCACCGACTCACCCACACACTCAGTCATCCACTCAATCATTCATCCACCCACGCTCAACCACTCACCCACCACTGACTAACCCACTCACTCACCCACCCACCCACTAAAGTATAGAATTGCCGAAGGAGTGTATTCATGTGATGATGATGATGGTGGTGGCACTGAGTGGCAGATTTGTGGCCAGACACGTGTGTGTTAACGGAAACACAATTGACTTGTGACTCACACTGCTCACACACACAATACACACACACCACAACACACACACCACAACACACACACCACAACATACACACACCACAATACACACACACACACCACAACACACACAACACACACACACAATACACACACACACCACAACACACCACAACACCACAACACACACACACACACANCAACACGACACACACACACCACAACACACCACAACACCACAACAACACCACAACAACACGACACACACACAACAACACACACACACCACAACACACACACACCACAACAACACCACAACACCACAATACACACACCACACCACAACACACACACCCACAACACACACACCCCACAACACCACAACACACGACTCACCGCCCTCTGGCCCACCGCTAGACGTGGACGAGTGTTTGCTGAACGCCGCCGGCTGCCAGGATGTCTGCACCAACAACGTGGGCTCCTTCGCCTGCTCCTGTCCCGCCGGCTTCAAGCTGCAGGCTGATGGCAAGAGCTGCTCAGGTGAGCAGCAGGGCCAGCGTGGCGCGCCACGGGTGGGTGAGCGGTGGGCGGTGGGTGGTGGGCGAGCGGGTGAGTCTGCGGGTGAGCGGGTGGGTGAGCGGGTGGGTGAGCGGGTGGGTGAGCGTGCGGACGTGCGGGTGGGTGAGCGTGTGGGTGAGCGGGCGGGTGAGTGGGTGAGCGGTGGGTGAGCGGGTGGGTGAGCGGGTGGTGAGCGTGCGGACGTGCGGGTGGGTGAGCGTGTGGGTGAGCGGGTGGGTGAGTCTGCGGTGAGCGGTTGGGTGAGCGGGTGGGTGAGTGGGTGGGTGAGCGTGCGGACGTGCGGGTGGGTGAGCGTGTGGGTGAGCGGGTGGGTGAGTCTGCGGTGAGCGGGTGGGTGAGCGGGTGGGTGAGCGGGTGGGTGAGCGTGCGGGTGATCGGGTGGGTGAGTGTGCGGGTGAGCGGTGGGTGAGCGGGTGGGTGAGCGGGTGGGTGAGTGTGTCGGTGAGCGGGTGGGTGAGCGGGTGGGTGAACATGCGGGTGAGCAGGTGGGTGAGCGGGTGGGTGATCATGTGTGTCTGTGCGCGTGTGTCTGCGTATGTCTGTATGTGTCTGTGCGTGTGTCTGCGTGTGTCTGTGCGTGTGTCTGCGTGTGTCTGTGCGTGTGTCTGTGCGCGTGTGTCTGTGCGCGTGTGTCTGCGTGTGTCTGTGCGTGTGTCTGTGCGCGTGTGTCTGTGTGCGTGTGTCTGTGTGTGTGTCTGTGCGCGTGTGTCTGTGTGCGTGTGTCTGTGTGCGTGTGTCTGTTTGCGTGTGTCTGTGTGTGTGTCTGTGCGCGTGTGTCTGTGCGTGTGTCTGCGTGTGTCTGTGCGTGTGTCTGTGTGTGTCTGTGCGTGTGTCTGCGTGTGTGTGCGTGTGTCTGCGTGTGTGTGCGTGTGTCTGTGTGTGCGCGTCTGTGGTATCCGCAGACATCGACGAATGCGCCGACCCAGCGCTCAGCGGCTGCAGTGACTTCTGCATCAACACGAACGGCTCCTTCAAGTGCGGCTGCCACCCTGGATACCAGCTGTTCAACCAGACCGCGTGCCAAGGTAGCGCCCTCGCCTCTCGCGTCGTCGTCGTGTGTTTGTTGAACTTCTTTCGCACCGTACGTAGCCAGCCCCGCTCACCGGGGGTGCGGCGGAAGCACAACAACAAACTAAACACAACAAGCAGGCGGATAACGAAGCATTGCTCGCTGTATATTCAACAAAAACATTTCACCGGGTAAGGCCCACTGAGCCGTACAGCTCTCTTTCAGAAGCCACCCGGCACACATTGCCGGCCTTCCTAGGTGCTGCTGGCCAACAGCACTCGCCCCAGCAGCCTGTTGAGGCTGTCCAGGTGATCTTTGTCTCTGTGTGAGTCAGCGAGCGTGAGAGTTCGTACGTGCACGTGTGGCACCTCCCTTGCAAGCATCGAACACATTCCTGCGGAGGGAGCTGGTAGGAACGTTGGGTTGCTCGGTCAATGGCCAGGGTCAACGGCGGCGTGGTGTATTCCGCAAATATGCCGACTGTGAGGGCGGGCACAAGCCGGCGTGAGTAGGTTAAACGTTGAGTTTTATAAGGGCACCACGGGGTGACCAGCCCCTCCCCACCCAGCCCACCCCTCCCACCCCCACCCAGCCCCACCAGCCCATCCCCACCCAGCCCCACTCTCCCCACCCAGCCCTTCCCCACCCTCCCTCCCATGCAGCCCCTCCCTCCCCACCCAGCCCCTCCCTGCACGACGGACGGACACAATAATCCCCTGTGGGCTGGTGTAACCAGGAGGGTCCTACCAGTAAAATCTCCCTTTCTAGCAATCAAGCAGGCGGTGTTGAGATGTTCAGACACCAAAGTGAAACCCTTTCGCAAGGAATAGTGTGCTGCACGAACCGCACTCGTGTGGTGAAGCATGCACACACGCACACACTGGACAACACGCTCTGCCCGTGTATGATGTTGCGTTGGCTTTGTGCAGTGTTCGCCTGTTGGCGTCCTCTGGGCTAACGCTGCTCGAGACGAGTCTCTAAAGAGGGCTGCTGTCTCTGGGGTGGACCGATCAGTTTCAAAGACAATGCCCCACACACGAGGCAGAGCGTGTTGTTGTATTTGTGTGTGCGTGTGTGCACCAGAAGCAGTACACGGTTCCTTACTAAAGGGTTTCAGTTTGGCGTTTTAACATCTCAACACAGCCTGGTTCATTGCCAGAAAGGCTAAAACCTATTCTCAGGCGCTACATCCACCGACAGCACTTGCCCCAGCAGTGTGTTGAGGCTACACGGGGGACCTTTACCTTTGCCTTTGCCCCACGCAGACATCGACGAGTGCGCCACCAGCAACGGGAAGTGCCAGCAGCTGTGCGTCAACAGCGCCGGCTCCTTCGCCTGCCAGTGCCACGTGGGCTACGTGCTGCTGGATAACGAGAGCGCCTGCATGAGTGAGTCACGTGGTGGGGTGTGGGTGGTGGGGTGGTGGTGGGGTGGGGTGTGGGGGTGGTGGTGGTGGGGGGTGGTGGTGGTGGGGGTGGTGAAGGTGGTGATGGGGTGGTGGTGGTGGGTGGTGGTGGTGGTGGGGTGGTGGTGGTGAAGGTGGTGATGGGGGTGGTGGTGGGGGTGGTGGTGGTGGGGGTGGTGGTGGTGGTGGTGAAGGTGGTGATGGGGTGGTGGTGGGGTGGTGGTGGTGGGGGTGGTGGTGGTGAAGGTGGTGATGGGGTGGTGTTGGTGGGGTGGTGGTGGTGGTGGGGGTGGTGGTGGTGAAGGTGGTGATGGGGGTGGGGGTGGTGGTGGTGGGGGTGGTGGTGGTGGTGGTGAAGGTGGTGATGGGGTGGTGGTGGGGGTGGTGGTGGTGGGGTGGTGGGGTGGGGGTGGTGGTGGTGGGGTGATGGGGTGGGGGCGGTGGGGTGGTGGGGGGAGTTACCACTCGTCTTGTCCACTGCTGGATGGATGGCCGGAGGTGACCCCCCTCTCTCTCTCCGTGTGACTGCTGCTACTACTGCTGCTACTGCTGCTGCTACTACTGATAACGCTGCTGCTGCTACTGCTGATGCTACTACTGCTGATGCTACTACTGCTGATGCTACTACTGCTGTTGTTGCTACTGCTGCTACTACTGCTGCTCCTCCAGCTACTGCTGCTACTCCTGCCGTTAAGGATCAATCAGCTTGAATATTTAATACTGGCAGCAAATCCGACAACCTACAAAGCTCTTTGCTCCCTCTCCCTTCTCTCTCACAGAGTGTGGAGGCAGCATGTCCTGCTGTCGGACTCCATCGCGTCTCCGGGCTACCCCTACATCGGCTTCGCGGTGTCCGAGACGTGCACGTGGAACATCACGCTGCCCTGTTCTACCGCGTCAACATGACCTGCGGATCAGTGCTGTGAGTTCTACACGCACGGGCGTGCGTGCGTGCGTCTCGTCTGTCCGTGCGTCTGTCCGTCAATCCGTGCATCCATCCACCTGTCCATCTGTCTGTCCATCCACCCGTCCACTTGTTTGACTGTCCATCCGACTGTCCATCCGTCTGTCCATCTGTCTGACTGTCCATCTGTCTGTCTATCTGTCTGTCCATCCGTCTGTCCATCTGTCTGAATGTCCATCCGTCTGTCCATCTGTTCGACTGTCCATCCGTCTGTCCATCTGTCTGTCCATCCATCCGTCCACTTGTCTGACTGTCCATCCGACTGTCCATCTGTCTGAATGTCCATCCGTCTGTCCATCTGTTCGACTGTCCATCCGACTGTCCATCTGTCTGAATGTCCATCCGACTGTCCATCTGTCTGACTGTCCATCCGACTGTCCATCCGTCTGTCCATCTGTCTGACTGTCCATCCGACTGTCCATCTGTCTGACTGTCCATCCGTCTGTCCATCTGTCTGACTGTCCATCCGACTGTCCATCCGTCTGTCCATCTGTCTGACTGTCCATCCGACTGTCCATATGTCTGACTGTCCATCCATCCGTCCATCTGTCTGACTGTCCATCCGACTGTCCCGCCCGGTCCCCACGCCCGCAGGTTTGGCGACGCGGGGCTGTGCACCTACGCCAACATGAGCCTGGCGCTGTCCGCCACGTCCACCAAGAAGGTGTGCAAGGCACTCACCGCCCCGGCGCTCAGCTCCGCCAACGTCCTCCTGCTCGACTACTACAACTCGGGCACGGGGCTCGACACGGGCTTCCAGTGCAGCTACACCTCCTGTACGCGGACACCACCACCACCACCGCTCACACCACTCACCACCACCACCACTCACCACCACTCACCACCACCACCACTCACCACCGCTCACCACCACTCACCACCACCACCACCACCACTGCTCACCACCGCTCACCACCACCACCACCGCTCACCACCACCACCACCACTCACCACCACTCACCACCACCACCGCTCACCACCGCTCACCACCATCGCTCACCACCATCGCTCACCACCACCACCACTCACCAACTCACCACCACTCACCACCGCTCACCACCACCACTCACCACCACCACCGGCACCACTCACCACCACCACCGCCACCACTCACCACCACCGCTCACCATCACCACTCACCACCATCACCACTCACCACCACCGCTCACCACCACCACCACCGCTCACCACCGCTCACCACCGCTCACCACCACCACCACCGCTCACCACCGCTCTCCACCACCACCACCGCTCACCACCACCGCTCACCACCGCTCTCCACCACCACCACCGCTCACCACTGCTCTCCACCACCACCACCGCTCCCCACCACCACCACTCAACACCGCTCACCACCACCACCACCGCCACCACCACCACTGCTCACCACCACCACCACCGCTCACCACCGCTCTCCACCACCACCACCGCTCACCACCACTCACCACCGCCACCACTCACCACCGCCACCACTCACCACCACCACCGCTCACCACCGTTCACCACCACCACCACTCACCACCACCACCACCGCTCCCCACAACCACCACCACCGCTCCCCACCACCACCACCACCACCACCACCACCACCACCGCTCCCCACCACCACTAACCACCATCACCACCACCGTTCCCCACCACCACCACCACTCCCCACCACCACCACCACTCCCCACCACCACCACCACCAGCAATGGCCGCGCCGTGACCACGTGTCTCTCTCCCGTCCGCAGTCTACCGCCGGAGGCTGTCGCTCACCGCCGCCACGGGCAGCTTCATGGCTCCCAACGAGACCGCGACCACGTTCGCGAGTAACGCCAACCTCACCGTCACCATCACGCGCGCCGGCAAGTTCATCTGCACCAAGTTCACCTCCTTCAGGTGAGTCCACCGGTTCTAATTTGTTTTTAAATCTCACCCTCTCTCGTCTGTCTCTGTGTCTGTATCTGTGTCTGTCTCTGTGTCTGTCTCTGTGTCTGTCTCTGTGTCTGTCTCTGTCTCTCTCTCTTGTTTCTCAATTGTGAGCTCCTTTCACCTACGTGGAGCGGTGGTGTGGTGGGTGGTGGGTGGTGGAGTGGTGGTGTGGTGGGTGGTGGAGTGGTGGAGTGGTGGTGTGGTGGGTGGTGGAGTGGTGGTGTGGTGGGTGGTGGGGTGGTGGGGTGGTGGTGTGGTGGGTGGTGGTGTGGTGGGTGGTAGTGGTGGAGTGGTGGTGTGGTGGGTGGTGGAGTGGTGGGTGGTAGTGGTGGAGTGGTGGTGTGGTGGAGTGGTGGGTGGTGGTGTGGTGGTGGTGGTGTGGTGGGGTGGTGGTGTGGTGGGGTGGTGGTGTGGTGGGTGGTGGTGTGGTGGAGTGTGGTGTGTGGTGGAGTGGTGGGTGGTGGAGTGGTGGAGTGGTGGAGTGGTGGTGTGGTGGGGTGGTGGAGTGGTGGTGTGGTGGGGTGGTGGAGTGGCGGTGGAGTGGTGGAGTGGTGGGGTGATCCTCATCTGAACACGAAACAAGCGACTACTTTATTTTGTATCTTACCAGTTAAGGCATCATCACCACGTCGACATCTACAGCACCCAAACCATCTGCACGCGCGGTGACGTTTGATTCTAAATGTGGAGGGGACAAAAACCGGAGGACACAGAGACAAATCCACGCTGCCACGGGGAGAGAGAGAGAGAGACACTACAAACTCCAAATATACAGCAGCAGCAGCAGCAGGCATTGTCAGGGGCGGGATCGAACCCACGACCTCCTGTACACCAGGCGAGGTAGTTAACATCTCCTAGCCACCGTGATGATGATGATGAGAGAGAGACGCAAACTCCAAATATACAGCAGCAGCAGGCATCGTCAGGCTCTGGATCGAACCCACGACCTCCTGTAGACCAGGCGAGGTAGTTAACATCTCATAGCCGGGCCACTGTCTCCGCCTCATTGAAGAACACAGACTCTTTGGTTCTTTCGGTAAAGTCATGTCAACTTGAGCAATGTTGTCTTGCTGTGGTTGTTCCACCTGATGGAGATTGCTACTTGTGTTGCGATCGAATCGTCGCGGTTTGTTTTATTCTATTTCATTTCTACCCACGTGACTTTACCAAAAGAACCTAAGGGTATGGATTCCTGCAGTCACGAAAGCTTCGAATCGAGATTGAGGAAGACATCTCAACGGGTCACAGTTCCTATGATAACTGTTTCATTGCTTTTATGGCTTTATTTTTGTGATTTCGAAAACATTTTTGTTTTGCCATGTTTGTTTGTTGTAGTACAGAGTTAGAATGAAGCCTTAATCTAAGTTGTCTTGTGGTGGTTGTTGTTTGACTTGCATCCAACTGGGATTTTTGCACACAGCGTGGGTGTACGGTGCTTTTTCTGCAATATCTTGCTGTTTAATCCTGGATCTTCTGTTGCACGTAGTCACTTTAAGATGTTTTCTTGTTCGTGTTTTTGTTTGTTGCGTTGCACCCCATTCAAGAGCCGCATGGCTCACAGGGTTATCTATATATATAGAAGGCAAAGGTGTGATTATGTGTGTCTGTTCAAAAAGTTTAGCGTACTTCCCGACATGCAACAAACTTGAAATTTACCATGTGGGTACTTTCCAGAGTGTACACCATGCAAACATTATACAAATACACTTTTTTTTGGGGGGGGGGCTTAATAATGCATATTTTTTGCACGGCAAGTGAGCTGTGACGTCACATCTATCACATGACCCGTGCATGTGGAAACGTAACGCATTGTGTAGTGGGTAGCGCGCTGCGCTACGAACTCGGCGACCCGAGTTCGATTCCCGCTCACGGCCACCACCGGTGACGATTATTTCAACCGGTCCTGGGCCTCCCCTAGGTCGACTCAGCCTCAAGCGAGTAACTGGTGCGGTGTGAACATCGCCACTGGGGAGACAAAGGCGGCCGGGCGTGGTGAATCCAAGTCCCGGGCGAAGCCGGTAGTAAAGCTCGTGCCTAAGAAATGAAACTGAAAAACTGAAAACAACCCCCCCCTTACCCCTACAGCCTGAACGGACTGGCCCCATGCGGCTCGTCCGGCGACTACCTGATAGTCTACGACAGCAACGCGACCCTGGTCGCGCCCGCACGACGCTGTGTGGCTCAGCCATCCCGCCCGCCATCCTCAGCACCGGCAGCTCCATCACCTTCACCTTCATCAGCGACGCCGTCGACTCGGTCGGAGCCTTCGTGGCCACCTACACCACCGGGTGAGCGAGCGGAGGCGCCGCGGTTAGCGCATTTTGTAAACCCCATCGCCAGCGCGGCACAGCGCACGCTGGCGATGGGGTCACGGGGCGGGGGGGGGGTGTGATTGATATACACTAGACTATACACCACTAATATACACTACACTATACACTACACTACTATACACTACACTACTATACACCACTACTATACACTGCACTATACACTACACTACTATACACTGCACTATACACTATACACTACACTACTATACACTACACTACTATACACTACACTACTATACACTACACTACTATGCACTACTACACTATACACTACACTACTATACACTACACTATACACTACTACACTACACTATACACTACACTATACACTACACTATACATTACACTACTATAAACTACACTATACACTACACTACTGTACACTACACTACTATACACTAACTACTATACACTACACACTACACTACTATACACTATACACTACACTACTATACACTACACTATGCACTACACTATACACTACACTATACACTACACTCCTATAGAAGTTCAGCGTGCACGTTCGCACGCACAAACCTGGCGTCCGGACGTCTTGCCGGCAAAGAGTGGCATTTGATCCTTTGCGAATCTTGTGATACTGGCTAAAATTAACAATAATAATGCAGGTCCCCTCCCTAGACATAACAACACCACGCGGCATGTTGTGTTCGTGACGCTGTGTGTCTCGTCTCTCCCCGCAGGCTGGCTACAATGCCGTGCGTCTAGTGGGAACCACGCGCGCTCGACAGCAAACGCTTACAACACGGAAACAACGACGACGACACGAAGATGGCACTCGAGAGAGACTAGTTTTAACAAAAATCTATATTAATATTAAGCAAAGCAAAGGGATATAGAGAAATCTAAATTGTTATGGCAGTGCCAAGCATTGCAAACTCTTACTAGCTGGGCCCAGGCCTGTTTCTTCCTGACGGTTAATCACTGAACTCAACTAAAAACACCGCAACTCTCTTCGCAATATTTTATTTTCTAACCAGGCACTACGTTTTTCAGAAGCGACCCCTGGCCACCACAAATGATGGCCACCACAAATGATGGCAGGTTTGACATCGTCATCATCGTCATCATAGTCGTCATCATCATCGTCATCATAGTCGTCGTCCTCATCGTCGTCATCATCGTCGTCGTCATCATCGTCATCATCGTCCCTGTCACGTGGACATTCGTAGCAGCAGCCCGAAACATTCGGAGGGACCCAGAGACAAAAACCACGCAGTGATCACGGTGAGAGAGACGCAGACTCCAAATATACAGCAGCAGCAGCAGCAGGCGTCACCACCACTCACCAGTCAACTCACCTGACCCTCACCACCACTCACCAGTCAACTCACCTGACCCTCACCACCACTCACCAGTCAACTCACCTGACCCTCACCACCATCACTCACCAGTCAACTCACCTGACCCTCACCACCACTCACCAGTCAACTCACCTGACCCTCACCACCACCACTCACCAGTCAACTCACCTGACCCTCACCACCATCACTCACCAGTCAACTCACCTGACCCTCACCACCACCACTCACCAGTCAACTCACCTGACCCTCACCACCACTCACCAGTCAACTCACCTGACCCTCACCACCACTCACCAGTCAACTCACCTGACCCTCACCACCATCACTCACAGTCAACTCACCTGACCCTCACCATCACTCACCAGTCAACTCACCTGGCCCTCACCACCATCACTCACCAGTCAACTCACCTGACCCTCACCAACACTCACCAGTCAACTCACCTGACCCTCACCACCACTCACCAGTCAACTCACCTGACCCTCACCACCACTCACCAGTCAACTCACCTGACCCTCACCACCACTCACCAATTTCCGCAGTAGTAACAATGACAGTAGTGTTGGGTAAAGGAGCCTAAGGTCCTGGAACGCCAATCCGGCTTATCTACAATAACAACAATGACAACAACAACATCAATCAGTAGTCATCTCGGTTAGTAATATCTCTCCATATATATACAATCTGTAGCGGCATTCATGATAATTGCAGTTCAATGCACACACATTATGGAGCTGTACAAATGCATTATGTCGAGTAATCGCATTGAGTGGTGGGTGCGCTGAATGCCATTCATGGCAGACGATGATTTGTGACATTAAAGTGCCGTCAATGAAAGCGTGAGAAAATGTAAAAAAACCCAAACATTGAACAAGCAAATCAATAAGTGGTATCAACAACAGAAGGCGTAGACCAAAGACGAGGAGTTCACTTCGAAGATTCTGAGCTGTTAAGCCTTTTGCAATGCTTGGAGTTCCTGTGCTGTATCTTGCTGATTCAAATAAATATAACGACCTTGGCAATGACGAACGTCCCTGGCTCTGATTTATTTTGTAACAACAACAACATAAACAACATAAACAACAACATGAACAACAACAAAAACCGCAACTCAAATTGGAAATTATTCTCAAACTACAGCTGCCGCTGGGTGTGCCCTTTCACACGTTTGTGATGCCATGTGACGGTGACGGTGATGATGAAACATTTTTTTCACTATAAATCCTTTATATGCGTGGCGTCCTCTCGTCCTCTGGCTTGAGATGGCTGCCACCTATGGGTCAGATGATTGCCTGCCACCATTAAGCAATTGGTAATTAAATTAAAAAAAAATTCCTAAAAGTGTAACATTTTGGAAAAAAATTCACGAAAATAAATTGTCACGCACAACGAGTCTGTGTGCAACATGTCAGCTCGATTGGATCACGGGAAGTGGGTTAAAAAACGACGGAAAGATTTGCACGGTCGTAAGCAAGCAAGTGAACTTAATATAAAAGGTTTAATAATGCAAGAAGCGCTTGGCCGTACAGGGCGCTCTATCAACAACAAAGACAAAAATCCCCCGTGTAGCCTTAACAGACTGTAGGGGCAAGTGCTGTTAGCGAGCAGCACCTCTAAAGGCCGGCACGGCACACGAGGGGTGGGTGGCCAACACCACGCCCGGCCGCCTTTGTCTCCCCAGTGGCGATGTTTACTACACACCGCACCACGTGCTCACTTTGAAGTTGAGTCGACCTAGGGGAGGCCCAGGACCGCTATGCTGCTCCATGACCACCAACACCGTCACCACGGTGCTTGTGCCAGGCTAGGTGCACTTTGAGGCTACGTGGAGTGTCGGAGGTCACGGATGGACCCAGCCAGGTGCCATTGGTTGACTGCTGTGCCAGGCTAGGTGCAGGAGGTCACGGGATGGGCCCATAGACTCACACAGAGACTCATGGACTCACACAGAGACCCACAGACTCACACAGAGGCCCACATACTCACACAGAGACCCATAGACTCACACAGAGAACCATAGACTCACATAGAGACCCAGACTCACACAGAGACCCATAGACTCACACAGAGACCCACAGACTCACACAGAGGCCCACAGACTCACACAGAGAACCATAGACTCACATAGAGACCCATAGACTCACACAGAGGCCCATAGACTCACACAGAGACCCGTAGACTCACTCAGAGACCCACAGACTCACACAGAGAACCATAGACTCACACAGAGACCCATAGACTCACACAGAGGCCCACAGACTCACACAGAGACCCGTAGACTCACTCAGAGACCCACAGACTCACACAGAGAACCATAGACTCACACAGAGACCCATAGACTCACACAGAGGCCCACAGACTCACACAGAGACCCGTAGACTCACTCAGAGACCCACAGACTCACACAGAGAACCATAGACTCACACAGAGACCCATAGACTCACACAGAGAACCATAGACTCACACAGAGGCCCACAGACTCACACAGAGACCCGTAGACTCACTCAGAGACCCACAGACTCACACAGAGAACCATAGACTCACACAGAGACCCATAGACTCACACAGAGGCCCACAGACTCACACAGAGACCCGTAGACTCACACAGAGACCCACAGACTCACACAGAGTACCATAGACTCACACAGAGACCCATAGACTCACACAGAGGCCAACAGACTCACACAGAGACCCGTTGACTCACACAGAGGCCCACAGACTCACACAGAGAACCATAGACTCACACAGAGGCCCACAGACTCACACAGAGACCCATAGACTCACACAGAGAGCCATAGACTCACACAGAGACCAACAGACTCACACAGAGACCCATACACTCACACAGAGACCATAGACACACACAGAGACACATAGACTCACACACAGACCTAAACACGCACACAGAGACCCATAGACTCACACAGAGACCCATAGACTCACACAGAGACCCACAGACTCACACAGAGAACCATAGAATCACACAGAGACCCACAGACTCACACAGAGGCCACAGACTCACACAGAGAACCATAGACTCACACAGAGACCCATAGACTCACACAGAGACCCGTAGATTAACACATAGACCCATAGACTCATACAGAGAGCCATAGACTCACACAGAGACCAACAGACTCACACAGAGACCCATACACTCACACAGAGACCCATAGACACACACAGAGACACATAGACTCACACACAGACCTAAAGACGCACACAGAGACCCACAGACGCACACAGAGACACATAGACTCCCACAGAGACCCATAGACTCATACAGAGAGCCATAGATTCACACAGAGACCCATAGACTCACACAGAGAGCCATAGACTCACACTAAGACCCACAGACTCACACATACCCACAGACTCACACAGAGACTCACACAGAGATCCATAGACTCACACAAAAACCCACAGACTCACACAGAGACCCACAGACTCACACAGAGACACACAGTATCACACAGAGACCCATAGACTCACACAGAGACCCATAGACTCACACAGAGAGCCATAGACTCACACAGAGAGCCATAGACTCACACAGAGACCCATAGACTCACACTGAGACCCACAGCCTCACACAGAGACCCACAAACTCACACAGAGACCCATAGACTCACACAGAGACCCACAGACTCACACAGAGACCCACAGACTCACACAGAGACCCATAGACTCACACAGCGAGCCATAAACTCACACAAACCCATAGACTCACACTAAGACCCACAGACTCACACAGATACCCACAGACTCACACAGAGACCCATAGACTCACACTCAGACCACAGACTCACACACAAAAACCCATTATGATGATCATCCCACTTCGCTGAGCTGCAATCATTTGTGAATTGAACGAGCCGCGCAGCTGAGTGGAGGCTCTCGTCGGCTGCTGAAATATCAAGATCGAGTTTGAGCGGTCGGAGTGGATCGATGCGAGTGCGTCTGACGCGTGCAGCTGACACGTGTCCCCATGACGCCCACACCGCACCAGGCACGCGACTCACTGCGGAGTCGCCGGGGTTGAGACGCAGGGAGCTGTGAAGAAGGGGGGGGGGTATGATTGGCCCTAACGTTGTGTTCATGTTTGTGTTTGTTATCAATGTGTCTCGTGTGTGTGTGTCATTGTTACTACTGTCATTGTTGTTGTCGTGAATGAACACGCGATCCAACGTGCTAGAACACGCGGCAAGTCACGCGTGTGAGTCGGTGAGTGAGTGGGTAGTCGAGTGAGTGGGTGGGTGAGTGGGTGGGTAGTCGAGTGAATGGGTGGGTGAGTGGGTCGGTGAATGCGTGGGTGAGTGGGTGGGTGAGTGGGTGGGTGAGTGAGTGGTTGTGGGTGGTTGTCTGAGGTGGGTGGGTGNTTGAGTGGGTGGTTGAGTGGGTGGGTGGTTGAGTGGGTGGGTGAGTGGGTAGTCGAGTGAATGGGTGGGTGAGTGGGTAGTCGAGTGAGTGGGTGGGTGAGTGGGTGGTGAGTGGGTGGGTGAGTGGGTGGTTGAGTGGGTGGTTGAGTGGGTGGGTGAGTGGGTAGTCGAGTGAATGGGTGGGTGAGTGGGTAGTCGAGTGAATGGGTGGGTGAGTGGGTAGTCGAGTGAGTGGGTGGGTGAGTGGGTGGGTGAATGGGTGGGTGAGTGTGTGGGTGAGTGGGTAGTTGAGTCGTTGTATGGGTGAGTGTGCGAGTGAGTGGCTGGGTAGGTGAGTGGTGTATGACTGAGTGGGTGTATGGCTGAGTGTATGATTGGGTGAGTGTGTGAGTGGGTGGGTGGGTGAGTGGGTGGGTAAGTGAGTGGGTGGGTGGTTAAGTGGGTGTATGGGTTTGTGTGTGATTGGGTTAGTGTTTGAGTGGGTAGTTGAGTGGGTGGTTTGTTGAGTGGGTAGGTGAGTGAATGGGTGGTTGAGTGGGTGTATGGCTGATTGGGTGAGTGTGTGAGTGGGTGAGTGGGTGGGTGGTTGAGTGGGTGTATGGGTTAGTGTGTGAGTGTGTGATTGGGTTAGTGTGTGAGTGGGTAGGTGAGTGTGTGGGTTGTTGAGTGGGTGGGTGAGTGAATGGGTGGTTGAGTGGGTGTAGGGATTAGTGGGTGGGTAGATTGGTGGGTTAGTGGATGGGTAGGTGAGTTAATGGGTGGGTGGGTGAGTGATTCAAGCCAGGTGTATGTTTGTTTATACGTTCATGGTCGAAGCGGGTAATGGCTAGCATGAATTTGATCTTCATTGAGTTGATTGCGTGGGTGAGTGTGTGAGTGCTGGAGTGAGTGGGTGGGTGAGTGGGTGGTGAGTGGGTGGGTGAGTGGGTGGATGAATGCGCGTATGAGTGGGTGGCTGTGTAGTAGTTCCCGCGCTGCGCTACGAACCGTCGACCTGAGTTCGATTCCTGCTCACAGCCAAGATTGGTGAGGAATATCTAACCAGTGACGGGGCCTCCCTAGGTCGACTCAGCCTCAAATAAGTACCCGGTGCGATGTGTAGTAAACATCGCCACTGGGGAGACAAAGGCGTCCGGGCGTGGTTGCTGACCACCCACTCCCTCGTGTGCCACGGTGCCGGCCTTCATAGGTGCTCACGAACAGCACTTGCCCCATACAGCCTGTTAAGGCTACACGGGGGATCTTTATCTTTGCTGCGAGTTGATGGGCTGGTGAGTGATTGAGTGACTCGAGAATTTGTGTGTGTTTGTGTGTGTCAGATTGCCTGTTATAAATCAGCCACGCAGTGCCAACATAATCACATCCAAAATTCAAGAGATTAAATTAGTAACGTGTAATTTTACGATATATATATAACGTAGAAACGTAGTGCTGATGAAGCTGTCTGCCTGCACAACCGCCCATCCCAACACGCCCACCTTATCATCGACCTGGTGATAAACTCAACAAAGAAATAATACATAAGCTCCGTTTAAACATTAACTTTGTAACTCTGTATGTATACATAAAATATGTAGCAAGGTGGCGGCTTGTCTGCGTACGGCTTCGTCCGATCCGCACCGACGTTGAGATCTTGACACGCAATAAAAAAACTCGTGAGCTTGTTCCCTTAAGCTCAAAGTTAATAATCTCGACAACCGTGATACGCTTTGGTTCTCTTGGACGTGTTCATTACGAGGAACACACGCGTGCTTAGCCCGAACAAAATACGTGTGCGCTCCCGCTAAATCGGAAATCAAACGCGATCGCCTCTACAGTACAGTGGTTGCAATATCCTGACACACTGTGGGCGGAGTGTTGATTGGTGTCTGATTGGCTGCGGCTCCGCTGCTGTCATCCAATCAGTGGGGCCGGAGACTTCTGCTGGGCGGGAGCCAGGAAAGTGTGACAAGAAGGAGGCTTCCGTGAGCAATATGATGAAAAGAATCAGATTCGTGGGGTAGATCTACAGCTGTGCCGTTAAACCTGCCACCGCCCACCAGCGAAACTTGACGGTACTCAAATTGTAAATGTTGTGGATGTACTCTCCAACACACAACCGGTTAGTGCTGAATTAGTATACTACACTATACACTACTATACACTACACTATACACTACGCTATATACTACACTATAATTGTAAATGTTGTGGATATACTCTCCAACAAACAACCGGTTAGTGCTGAACTAGTACACTACACTATACACTACACTATACACTACACTATACACTACACTATGATTGTAAATGTTGTGGATATACTCTCCAACACACAACCGGTTAGTGCTGAACTAGTACACTACACTATACACTACACTATACACTACACCATACACTATACTATACACTACACTATGATTGTAAATGTTGTGGATGTACTCTCCAACACACAACCGGTTAGTGCTGAACTAGTACACTACACTATACACTACTATACACTACACTATACACTACACTATACACTACACTATACACATAATACTATACACTACTCTATAATTGTAAATGTTGTGGATGTACTCTCCAACACACAACCGGTTAGTGCTGAACTAGTACACTACACTATACACTACACTATACACCATACACTATACTATACACTACACTATAATTGTAAATGTTGTGGATGTACTCTCCAACACACAACCGGTTAGTGCTGAACTAATATACTACACTATACACTACTATATACTACACTATACACTACACTATACACTACTATACACTACACTATACACTATACTATACACTACACTATAATTGTAAATGTTGTGGATGTACTCTCCAACACACAACCGGTTAGTGCTGAACTAGTATACTACACTATACACTACTATACACTACACTACACTACACTACACACTACACTATACACTACGCTATATACTACACTATAATTGTAAATGTTGTGGATATACTCTCCAACACACAACTGGTTAGTGCTGAACTAGTATACTAGACTTTACACTACTATACACTACACTATACACTACACTATACACAACTATACACTACACTATACACCACACTATACACTACACAATAATTGTAAATGTTGTGGATGTACTCTCCAACAAACAACCGGTTAGTGCTGTACTAGTAACGAATTGTCACGTTTTGTTTACGTGATAAACCCCTCTGAAGAACCAATGACATCTACATCTGCAGAACATAAAGAACCAGTGGCATCTACATCTGCAGAACATGAAGAACCAGTGGCATCTATATCTGCAGAACATAAAGAACCAGTGGCATCTACATCTGCAGAACATGAAGAACCAGTGGCATCTACATCTACAGAACATAAAGAACCAATGACATCTACATCTACAGAACGTGAAGAACCAGTGGCATCTACATCTGCAGAACATAAAGAACCAATGACATCTACATCTGCAGAACATAAAGAACTAGTGGCATCTACATCTGCAGAACATGAAGAACCAGTGGCATCTACATCTGCAGAACGTGAAGAACCAGTGGCATCTACATCTGCAGAAAGTGAAGAACCAGTGGCATCTACATCTACAGAACGTGAAGAACCAGTGGCATCTACATCTGCAGAACGTGAGGAACCAGTGGCATCTACATCTGCAGAACGTGAAGAACCAGTGGCATCTACATCTGCAGAACGTGAGGAACCAGTGGCATCTACATCTGCAGAACGTGAAGAACCAGTGACATCCGCAGAACGTGAAGAACCAGTGGCATCTACATCTACAGGAGTTGATACAAATGTTGTGCCGTATAACCACGTGGAAACGTGGAATGCTGTAAGGGCTGTTGCCGTTTATCAAACACTGTTGAACTCAACACTCTGACTCACACCAGAGGTAGGTGCTCTCTGTTTGGGTCCTCTACCCCGCACTCTGAACAGTGCCTGGTCCTGACTTCAGCAATTCCTTTTAGGGCTCCCCCACTCGTCTGCCCAGAGCGGGGGTTCATCCAACACCGCCCGGCAACGAGGAGAGAGACACCCTGCAGTCAATCTCTGCCCTGGCTCCCCACAACGACTACGCCCACGTGCGCCTTTTGGCGTCATCTGGTCCAACACCATGTGAGACTAGGCTCTAAGAAAAGCTGTCTCGGGTGTGGACCAATCAACTTCAAGGACAGTGCATATGTAGTGGCGGTGCGCGCTGACAAGGTGGGGGCGTGTGTGTGCGCGCGCCGGGCGTGGCTACATCGAGTGTGGGGGTGTTGACGCACGCCGACAGTGATGGATCACGAGGCAGCGCTGGGTGCGTGGTTGTGCGCGCAGACACGATATGGGAAACAGGATCGTGGGCAGCGCGATGAGTGATTGGTCAACTGGGGCGGGTGCTCTCAGCGACGTCCGCATGGAGGACTATAAAGGGGGAGCACTCGGGGAGTTATTACCAGCTGAAGATCGAAGACGGAGTTGAAGAGATAAGGCCCTGAGACCCCTAGCCCCGCTGTCCTTGTAAGGGCCGGGACCCTGTGCGGTTCAGAGGCGAGGCTGTGGGACCCGAGGCCTGGCGTCCATGTGGGACCAGGCTGTGGGATCCAGAGCCGAGACTAATAACCCAGCCGGGTGGATTCCGAGAAGCTACGGGGCATAAGAGCCCGTGTGGGTGTTGCCAGGGGAACCTCATGGGTTATGTGGCAGTTGCCACCCGTGTAACAAGTTGGTGTTAATAAAAAGGTGTGCTACCCGTCAGAGTCGTCTCCCGCCAAGTTACTACTTTTAAACTGGCGTCAGAAGTAAACCTGTCTTCACAAACGATGGATACTAGGAAGACTACCCATACCCACGAGCGAGATCGGGAAGACGACGGCGTACCGGAGCCACAAGCATCGGGAGGCGAGGAAGACGAGATGCCGCCGATGCAGCACCTCGCGGCGATGGCCGACGCTCCGCTCACCTCCAACACCGGCCTTCAGGAAGCACACTCCCGCCTGGCGGAGTTGTTACTCGCCGCCGCTTCGATTTTGTCCGAAATCACGGCTTCAAGAGGCGGGAGGACGACTATGAGGGTGGAGGAGGGAGCGCGGCCGCCGGGATCCCGCCAGAACGCGCTTCGCGCCGAAGGTTTTGAAATTGGCGCCATTTTCGAGGGTCCACCAGCGATTGGCGGGAAGCGTGGACACCACGTGCTCGGGGACCTCCACTCCACACAGCCCGCGTCATTGGCGCGCGACGAGACTCTCCACCATGCGCCTGCCGACGAAGCCGACATTTTCGTTAACTACAGCGGTGCGCGGGAAAAGTATTCATCGGGGGACGACGACCAGGTCTTCCAACAGAGACTGCCCGCGCTCACGGCGTTCAAGGCGGACGGGGGCGACTGGGGGGCCTTCCAACGAAGGTTCCTCGCGCATCAGGAGATGTCGGGCTGGTCCGACACCACTGCCCTATGCGCGCTGCCGGCGACACTCGACGACGACGCACTTGCGGCCTTCACATCCGCCCAAGGTCGTCCCGCTCAACGCTCCAGGCCGCGCTACATCTCATGGCTAAGGTGTTCGGACCGCCCTCGACCTGTCGCCACCAGTTTTACGAACGACGTAAGGTGGATGGAGAAACTACGCTCGCCTATCGCACATCATTGCTCGCCCTGGCGGACGCCGCTTTTCCCCGCATGGACAAGGAGGGGAAGGACGCCATGGTGACAGAGCAGCTGCTGGCGTTGGCTCACGGTCTGGGAGTGCCCATTAATACGGCCGACGAGATCGACATCTGCTCCTTGGGGGTGGCAACAAGTATTCACGCACACGAGGTCCTCAAGCGAAAGCGGACAGTCATCTGTGCATCGGCGGGGATCGCGACACCAGCCGCGACGGGCGCCGAGCCTCAGACTGCCACGGTTCGGGAGGAGGCCTTCACCGTCTCAAGACCGGGGGAGTGGAGATTGGGAGGTCGTTTGCCCGTACGATCCCGCAAGCTGGAGCAACCGAAACTTACGACGTCCCTGGTCTTGTGTTCCAACTGCGGCCTCCGGGGTCACGTCGCGTCAGGGTGCCGGGCTCCGCGTCAGCGCGCCACGGGACCACGTCCGGACGACGACCAAGGCCCCAAGTCATCCCAGCAAACCCCGGCAAGTCGCGGCACCCCACACGCTCGGTCCACATACACGGCACACTCGGGTCGCCGCTTCGCAGTGGGGGACCGCGTATGGGTACCGGGGATTCCGTTCGGCGAGGGGGGTTCGTACACGGCCCGGGCGCAGTCAAATGGTCAGAGTTGGCCCACAGGATAGTGGCTGCGTCGGCGGGGTCGTCCGTAGTAACGGGGTTTATTGACGGGGTCGAGGTCCGGGTGCTGGTGGACACGGGTGCGTCGGCCACTATCATTTCGGACCTTATTTATAACATCCTTCCCGTCCAATGCCGACCCCTTCTCCCGGTGGACGTACCGTTTTACACGGCGAATGGGGGATCTTTGGAAATAATCGGACAGATTCGGGCGACTATTTGTATTGGTGATATCAAATTGGCAGGTTCCATTTTTGTGTCATTGTCTCTGGCAGTCCCTTGTTTACTGGGCACGGACTTTTTGGCTAAAATGCCCATTAAAATTCTCATCGATCAGGCCTGCATTGAGCTTCCATTGGGTCGGCGGGTTGCATTTTAACGAGTCCTACCAAAATACGCACGGTTTGTGCAACGGTTCAGGCGCTGGCAACTCAGACTGTGCGGGTGCCCCCGGGATCGCAAATGTTGGTACCCCTTCGGTTGCGAAAACCCCTCGGGATCGACGCGGGGGACCAGGGTGTTCTGTTAGGGCCATCAAACAGAGCTGTTGGGGGCCTCGACTTAGCAGTAGCTCAGACCATGGTGCGGGCGGACAGAGATCCATTCGTGATGGTTCTGAATACGGGGTCGCGGCCGGCTGTAATTACACAGGGCACGGTGCTGGCTCACGCGGCGCCGCTACCCGTCGACGAACAGCTCGTTGCGCATGCCGACTCCAGCCTCGATACACACCCTCCATCGGAAGAGGGGACAGAATGGCTGGACTCGTTGTGTGCTGGGTCTAGTGACTTGTCTAGTGTGCAGTTGGGAGCGTTGAGGGGCCTGCTACTCGAATTCGCCGACATCTTTAGCAGACACAAGTACGATATTGGCTGCACGGATTTGTTGCGCCACCACATAGCGACCGGTGATGCGGCCCCTATTCGGCAAAATCCCTTCCGGCTCAGCCCAGCCGAGAAGGAACATGTGAGATCGGCTGTTAATGACATGCTGGCTGCCGACATCATTTCGCCCTCTTCCAGTCCGTGGGGGGCTCTCATCGTCCTTGTTAAAAAACAGGACGGGTCCTTGCAGTTTTGTGTGGATTTTCGCCGCCTAAATAAAATCTCTATGGCCGACGCGTATCCACTCCCCAGGATGGATGAGTCGCTGGATGCCTTGGCGGGAGCACAGTATTTTTCGACGCTTGACCTGCTTTCAGGATTTTGGCAATTGCCCCTCGATGAGGAATCAAAACCTAAGACCGCTTTCCGAACACCAGGAGGCCTATTTGAATTCAATCGATTGCCCATGGGCTTACATTCCGCTCCCGCCACGTTCCAGAGGCTCATGGAATTGGTTTTGTCAGGACTCCAATGGGACACCTGTTTGATCTACCTCGATGATATCATCATTTTCAGCCGGACTTTCGAGGAGCACCTCCAGCGCTTGAGAGGGTGTTCCTCAGGATGCGTTCCGCTAAATTAAAATTTAAACCCGCTAAATGTCACCTGCTTCGGGAATCGGTCCGGTACTTGGGCCATATTGTTGGCCGTTCAGGGATCTCCACAGACCCTGCTAAAACGCACTGTGTCAGCTCATGGCCAACGCCAACCTCAGTCACTGAAGTCCGCAGCTTCATAGGATTCGCCTCCTACTACCGCCGTTTTGCCGAACATTTTGCCACCATAGCCAGGCCCCTACACGCTTTGACGGCTAAAGGGGTAAGGTTTCACTGGGGCTCAGATGAGGAGGCTGCATTCTGCTCCCTTCGGGACGCCTTGGTGCGAGCTCCCCCCTTGTGTTACCCCGATTTCACGCAACCGTTTCTGCTTGACACGGATGCCAGTAACACGGGTATCGGGGGAGTGCTCTCACAGGTGGTCGGGGGGGTCGAATGGGTGGTCGCCTACGGTAGTAGAGTTCTGTCTCCTGCGGAACAACGCTACTGTGTGACTCGTCGTGAATTGCTAGCGATCGTTTTTTTTATACAGCAATTCAGACCGTATCTCTACGGACGTCATTTTACTGTTCGTACGGACCACGCGGCTCTCCAATACGCAATGCGGGTGGCGCAACCCTCCGGCCAATTGTCCCGATGGCTGGAGGTCCTCCAAGACTACCAGTTCACGACGATTTACCGAAAGGGATTGCGGCACTCGAATGCGGATGCCTTGTCGCGGTTGCCGCCTCGCTCGGAATGCGCATGTCTTCTGGGATTGGCGCGGTGTAAACCCCCTGTCGCTGCTCGCGCGGAAGTTTTGCTCGCCACCACTGACGCTCCAGAGGTCGTTTTGCCCGCCGCTCCTACGGGCGGGGACTCGTTGCTCACGTTACCTCTTTTCGAGTGGGGCCGTCTCCAAATGGCCGACAGCTCCCTACTCACGCTGCGGCGGAAGGCGGAGGCTCCCGAGGGGGGGGAGACGCGGGTCAGTTCATGGGTGGTCAGACAGGGCATCCTGATGAAGTGGGACAATATGTCACCCGATGGCCATGGCGTGGCCACTCGCCAACCAGTCGGCAGCGGCGGTGGCGGACGCCTTTGTCCAGGGCTATGTTTTGGACAAAGGCGCCCCCGAACGCTTGCTGACGGACCAAGGAAAGAATTTTTCGAGCGTTTTGTTGCGCGAGGTGTGCGACCTGTTGGGTACGAAAAAAGTGCGTACCTCCCCGTACCACCCGCAGACGGATGGAATGGTTGAACGTCTAAACAGAACGATTATTCTATGCTGTGCCAACAGGTCTGCAACGATCAGGTTGATTGGGACTTGCAGGTACCCGGGGTACTCGCGGCCTATCGAATGGCCCCCCATGCGGCAACGGGGTTTTCCCCATTTTTTCTCATGTATGGCCGGGAGGCTGATCCTCCTATGGATGTCCAACTGGGGATTTCCCAGCCACGTGCGAAATCCAAATTGGCAGACCACATCAAATTTAATATCGCCAAGCTGGCTGAAGCGCGAGAGGCTGCAAGGTTGAATTCAAGGTCGCGCCAGGTCGCTAACGAGAGGTTGCATGAACGGAAAGTGTATACGCACGATTGGAAAACAGGCGATAAGGCCTGGCTGCATTGCCCACATGCACCGTTGGCTACGTCCCCTAAATTGTTGAGACCATGGAGGGGACCTGTGGAAATCGTGCGTATTGCGCGACCCCAGTGCATCCAGATTAAATGGGGAAAACGCCGTTGGTACGTACACCCCTCCCGGCTGAAACCTTTCGCGGCAACCCATGACCTCCCTTTGTGCCGTAACGACCGAGCGTGTGATGGGGCCGTCGGCTCGGGGTGGGAGGTGTCGCAATCTGATCCTCACGTGTCTCCGCCTGACCTACTCCCAGGTGTCGCGGACCTGACGGCTGCTGACCGCCGAGAGCCGGAACCCCGAGGCGCGCACGGATCTACAATACCTGCCCCGTGCCTCCCTGGACTGCCGGCGCCACCGGACGGTCAACCGCGTCTGGTTCCGTACAACGGACCAGCCAGGCGGACTCGTGCTAAGACACGCCACTTTTCCTGAGGGGGGGCCCGAGATTGCGACTCGGCGCCACGTTCCCCTTCTGCCCGGTACATTGCCCCGTTCAAGGGGTGGTCGGAAATGAAGGGTCATTTTTGTATATACGTTTATTGTTGTCGCTCGCCGCTTGTACATATTGTTCTTGTTGTTGCGGTGATATGCTCTGCTTACGGATGGCGGAGTTCTTATTGTGTTGTGTTGTTGTGATTATTGCTGGTGTTACAGGCACACACTAAATGGGGAGGGAAATAAAAAATTTTTAGCAGCCGGGTCGGCTGCGAGCTATGTGGTAGGGGGTGATGTAGTGGCGGTGCGCGCTGACAAGGTGGGGGCGTGTGTGTGCGCGCGCCGGGCGTGGCTACATCGAGTGTGGGGGTGTTGACGCACGCCGACAGTGATGGATCACGGGGCGGCGCTGGGTGCGTGGTTGTGCGCGCAGACACGATATGGGAAACAGGATCGTGGGCAGTGCGCTGAGTGATTGGTCAACTGGGGCGGGTGCTCTCAGCGACGTCCGCATGGAGGACTATAAAGGGGGACGCGCAGGAGCACTCGGGGAGTTATTACCAGCTGAAGATCGAAGACGGAGTTGAAGAGATAGGGCCCTGAGACCCTAGCCCCGCTGTCCTTGTAAGGGCCGGGACCCTGTGCGGTTCAGAGGCGAGGCTGTGGGACCCGAGGCCTGGCGTCCATGTGGGACCAGGCTGTGGGATCCAGAGCCGAGACTAATAACCCAGCCGGGTGGATTCCGAGAAGCTACGGGGCGTAAGAGCCCGTGTGGGTGTAGCCAGGGGAACCTCGTGGGTTATGTGGCAGTTGCCACCCGTGTAACAAGTTGGTGTTAATAAAAGGTGTGCTACCCGTCAGAGTCGTCTCCCGCCAAGTTACTACTTTACACATACATTATCAGACTTGTGTTTTTTGTTTGCATTATGGCTGCAGGTATTGTGGTCTTTGCAAACATGACTCCTCACAAAATAGGTGTCAGTTTTGTTGCCAGATAGATGGGTAAAAAAACAATTATCATATTTATTTTTTTTACTGGCAAATGAGGTTCCAATGGTGTAAATGCTTACCCCGAGCTCTCATACTCTGATGGTGCATTGTCGTCTTTGAGTTGTGCGCCTTTTGGCGTCATTTGGTCCAACACCATGTGAGACTAGGCTCTAAGAAAAGCTGTCTCGGGTGTGGACCAATCAACTTCAAGGACAGTGCATACATGATCAGAGTTGTGTTTTTTGTTTGCATTCCGACTGCAGGTATTGTGGTCTATGCAAACATAACTCCTTGTAAAAAAGGTGTCAGTTTTGTTGCCAGATAAAAGGGTAAAAAAACAATTATTATATTTTTTACTGGAAAATGAGGTTCCAATGGTGACCACGCCCTCGTCACGTGGTCCCCCTTTGGCGGCTCCTCCCCCTATCCCGGAGCCGCCCTTGTTCCGGAAGGAACCTCTTACAGCACACGTGACGTGACGTCACCCTTGACTGTCAACTCGCTCACACCACCCTCTGTTCGCCCCTCATGGTTGCTCACACGACTCCTTTCAAGGCAGTAATTATAATGTCTATGGGGGGGGGGCACATCCCCAAATATTCAAATATGCTCAAAATGTCCGTCCCCCGCCAATATATTGCCATATAATAGAATTCTGTTTATATGATTGTGGTTATGGTTGCACTTTATTAAGCCCCAATCTCTGCCATTACATACAATGAAACAAGAAAAGGTAAAAAAGAAAAAAACAGACATTGTTGTAAAAAATAAATAAAAAGTCCATCCCATGTGTTAGTGAATTTATTAATATTTTAGGCAGGAAATTAGTTTTCAAATTTAGATATTTTTTCTGGGGGGGGGGGCACCCCCACACCCCCGGAAGATTTGGTTCCCCCCAATGTTGACTCCATGGCTACGGCCTTGACTCCTCTACACAATGTTGAAGCCATTCCCCGTGTTTAGTGTACATTCCGTAACAACGCGTTTGGAATCGATGGGTGATACGGTTCAGGGGTAGGCAACCCAAGGATTTCTGCGATGGGTAAGGTGGGTGTAGGAGGGGCACTCCCAGTAAATTTTGAATGTTGAGCCAACGTTCCTCCAACGGTTCTAACCACGTGTCAGCTTTGCGTTCAACATTGAGGTGTTCACTGGGTTATGACCCTGCAGGACACTGGGGAGGGTTACCAATACTTCTCACCGTGGTGAACTCAGTGGCTACCCAGACGGCTCTGCGCTAGAGTGAGGTGTTAACTACCTCGCCTGGTCTACAGGAGGTCGTGGCTTCGATCCCGACCCTGACGCCTACTGTGTATTTGGAGTTTGCGTCTCTCTCATCATAATCACGGTGGCTAGATGTTAACTACCTCGCCTGGTATACAGGAGGTCGTCGCTTCGATCCCGACGCCTGTTGTATATTTGGAGTTTGCGGTGTCTCTCTCCCTCTCACCGTGGTACCGTGGATTTGTCTCCGGCTTCCTCTCCAGGGTTTTCCCATCCACGTTCAGAATTAACAACACCACGCGTTCATGAGCATTTCGCTGCTGAAGATGAATTTCCACGCGATGGTAAGCCACTTCGTTGAGCCATCATCACTTGTGGCCAGGTCGCTTCCCAAACAGACCGATATAGCAGCTTTACCTGGTAAAATAAAATAAATACTTTTGAGTGTATGTCTATTTATTTTCTCGATCAATAACCCGTACATCCCCGGCTGAAATGAAAACACGATCATATCCCATGGTGTCAGGTGCCAAACTTTGGGGTTCAAACTTCGCGGATAATATCTGTACTCTGATCCATAACCAAGGCTGGGATCAGAGGTTACAGATGGCGTTGCTGCTGCCGCTGCTGCTGCTGCTGCTGATGTTGTTGAGGGCCTGGGTTCCACTATGAGGTTCAGCGGCAAAGCCACAGAGATGATACCGGGGTCTCGTAGACTCATCACACAGAGAGTCATGAACTCACATAGAGGCACGTAGACTCACACAGACACCCAGAGACTCACACAGACACCCACAGACTCACACAGACACCCATAGACTCACACTGAGACCCGTAGACTCAGTGAGCCAAAGAATTATATATAAATCAATAGACTCACACAGACACCCACAGACTCACACAGACACCCACAGACTCCCACAGACACCCATAGACTCACACTGAGACCCGTAGACTCACACAGACACCCATAGACTCACACTGAGACCCGTAGACTTAGTGAGCCAAAGACTTATATACAAATCAATAGACTCGCAAATACACCCATAGACTCAGACAGAGCTACAGACTCAGAGACCCACAGACTGTCACAGAGACCCATAAACTCACACAGAGAGCGAGGCTTAGATAGAGAGACACATAATCACACAAAGAGCCATAGGCTCAGACAGAGAGACACAGACTCACACAGACACCCACAGACTCACACAGAGAGCCATAGACTCAGACAGAGAGCCACAGACTCACACAGACACCCATAGACTTACACAGAAAGCTATAGACTTAGACAGAGAGTCACATACTCACACAGAGAGCCATAGACTCACACAGAGAGAAAAACTCACACGGAGAACCACAGACTCACACAGAGAGCCATAGACTCAAAAAGCGAGCCACAGACTCACATAGCGACCCACAGACGCACACAGAGAGCCACAGAATCACACTGAGACCTATAGACTCACATATATATCCATCGACTTTTATAGGGACCCATAGACTCGTACAGAGACATATAGAGTCATATAGAGAACCACAGATTCACACAGAGAGCTACAGACTCACACAGAGAGCCATAGGCTCAGACAGAGAGCCACAGACTCACACAGACACCCATAGACTCACACAGAAAGCTATAGACTCAGACAGAGAGCCACAGACTCACACAGAGAGCAAAACTCACACGGAGAACCACAGGCTCACACAAAGAGCCACATAATCACACTGAGACCACTAGACTCACATATATATCCATCGACTTGTATAGGGACCCATAGACTCGCACAGAGACATATAGACTCATATAGAAAGCCACAGATTCACACAGAGAGCCACAGACTCAGACAGAGAGCCACATAATCACACTGAGACCACTAGACTCACATATATATCCATCGACTTTTATAGGGACCCATAGACTCGCACAGAAACATATAGACTCAGACAATCAGCCACAAACTCATGCAGAGACCCATAGACTCACACATACAGCCAAATACTCCCACAGAGAGCCGTAGACTCACACGGAGACCCATAGACTCACACAGAGACCCACAGACTCCTACACAGAGCCATAGGCTCACACAGAGAGCCACAGACTATTACAGAGAGCGATAGGCTCACACAGAGAGCCAGAGACTCACACAGTGAGCCATAGGGTCACAGAAATGAGTACTTGGTGCGGTGTGCAGTAAACATCGCAAACAGGGGAGACAAAGGCGGCCGGGCGTGGTGCTGGCCACCCACACCCTCGTGTACCGTGCCGGCCTTCATAGGTGCTCACTCAGAGGAGGAGTTGGAGGCGCTGCTTTTAAACCTGGAGCATGACTCTAAGAGGTGAGGTCTCAACATCAGCCCCTCAAAAACTAAGCACCTGCCTGGGTATTTTGTGCCATCAAACACTCCACCCCTCAACTCCTCATTTGTGGAGAGAGTGGACAGTGTTCAGTCGGGCAGCATTATATTTCATCGGCTGTGTAATGGTGTGTGGAATCTACCTGGTCTGTCGCTCCATGAGAAGCTGTGGGTCTTCTCGGCCATAGTCATCTCTGCTTATGAAACGTAGAAATTGATCATGGAACATCTGCGCCAGTTAGAATAATTCAGGATGACTTGCCTTAGATCCATTCCTGGGTTCAACCAGGCTGGATTGTGTGAGGAGCTCACAATTCCTTGACAAATCTGGACACATTCCCAACGGTGAGCTCCTCCGGCAAACAAGGCTGCATTGGCTGGGTGATGTAGCCCGCATGCCCAGCCACCGCATGTCTAGGCAGCTTTTGTTTGGTCGGAGAGGATGGGCTAAACGGGCACGACACGGGCTAGAGAAGAGATGGAGTGATGTGGTACAGGAGGACGTAGAGCTGAGTGGACTTGCCGATGACCGGTACCAGCGGTGTCAAGATCAGCCTCTGTGGAGGAGGAGGCTCGTGAAGGACGCTACTGGGCAGAGGCAGTCGCCCTCCAGCAACAACGGAGGGCGGAGGAGCGACGCTCACAACAACGAGCGGAACGCCGGGCGATAAAGCACGGCAAATTGACACAGTAGGGGGCACAGGTGGTGCTTCTATCGGTCATCATATTTATTTTTTTTACTGGCAAATGAGGTTCCAATGGTGTAAATGCTTACCCCGAGCTCTCATACTCTGATGGTGCATTGTCGTCTTTGAGTTGTGCGCCTTTTGGCGTCATTTGGTCCAACACCATGTGAGACTAGGCTCTAAGAAAAGCTGTCTCGGGTGTGGACCAATCAACTTCAAGGACAGTGCATACATGATCAGAGTTGTGTTTTTTGTTTGCATTCCGACTGCAGGTATTGTGGTCTATGCAAACATAACTCCTTGTAAAAAAGGTGTCAGTTTTGTTGCCAGATAAAAGGGTAAAAAAACAATTATTATATTTTTTACTGGAAAATGAGGTTCCAATGGTGACCACGCCCTCGTCACGTGGTCCCCCTTTGGCGGCTCCTCCCCCTATCCCGGAGCCGCCCTTGTTCCGGAAGGAACCTCTTACAGCACACGTGACGTGACGTCACCCTTGACTGTCAACTCGCTCACACCACCCTCTGTTCGCCCCTCATGGTTGCTCACACGACTCCTTTCAAGGCAGTAATTATAATGTCTATGGGGGGGGGGCACATCCCCAAATATTCAAATATGCTCAAAATGTCCGTCCCCCGCCAATATATTGCCATATAATAGAATTCTGTTTATATGATTGTGGTTATGGTTGCACTTTATTAAGCCCCAATCTCTGCCATTACATACAATGAAACAAGAAAAGGTAAAAAAGAAAAAACAGACATTGTTGTAAAAAATAAATAAAAAGTCCATCCCATGTGTTAGTGAATTTATTAATATTTTAGGCAGGAAATTAGTTTTCAAATTTAGATATTTTTTCTGGGGGGGGGGGGCACCCCCACACCCCCGGAAGATTTGGTTCCCCCCAATGTTGACTCCATGGCTACGGCCTTGACTCCTCTACACAAATGTTGAAGCCATTCCCCGTGTTTAGTGTACATTCCGTAACAACGCGTTTGGAATCGATGGGTGATACGGTTCAGGGGTAGGCAACCCAAGGATTTCTGCGATGGGTAAGGTGGGTGTAGGAGGGGCACTCCCAGTAAATTTTGAATGTTGAGCCAACGTTCCTCCAACGGTTCTAACCACGTGTCAGCTTTGCGTTCAACATTGAGGTGTTCACTGGGTTATGACCCTGCAGGACACTGGGGAGGGTTACCAATACTTCTCACCGTGGTGAACTCAGTGGCTACCCAGACGGCTCTGCGCTAGAGTGAGGTGTTAACTACCTCGCCTGGTCTACAGGAGGTCGTGGCTTCGATCCCGACCCTGACGCCTACTGTGTATTTGGAGTTTGCGTCTCTCTCATCATAATCACGGTGGCTAGATGTTAACTACCTCGCCTGGTATACAGGAGGTCGTCGCTTCGATCCCGACGCCTGTTGTATATTTGGAGTTTGCGGTGTCTCTCTCCCTCTCACCGTGGTACCGTGGATTTGTCTCCGGCTTCCTCTCCAGGGTTTTCCCATCCACGTTCAGAATTAACAACACCACGCGTTCATGAGCATTTCGCTGCTGAAGATGAATTTCCACGCGATGGTAAGCCACTTCGTTGAGCCATCATCACTTGTGGCCAGGTCGCTTCCCAAACAGACCGATATAGCAGCTTTACCTGGTAAAATAAAATAAATACTTTTGAGTGTATGTCTATTTATTTTCTCGATCAATAACCCGTACATCCCCGGCTGAAATGAAAACACGATCATATCCCATGGTGTCAGGTGCCAAACTTTGGGGTTCAAACTTCGCGGATAATATCTGTACTCTGATCCATAACATTATCAGAGTTATGTTTTTTGTTTGCATTATGACAGCAGGTATTGTGGTCTATGCAAACATGACTCCTTGTAAAAAAGGTGTCAGTTTTGTTGCCAGATAGAAGGGTAAAAAACAATTATCAGGCTGCAGTTTGTTCAAAATGCGGCCTACACGACGCTAACTGGCACAACACCCTTCAAGGCTCCCATCACGGCCGCGCTCCTGTTCCCTCCACTGACTCTCTGTCCGTAGCCCCGTGATTGATTTTTAGATCTCTTGCTGCTATTCAACAAGGGTGGCACAGTCGGGTTTTTTTACAATCGGGTTTAGTTGTCTTTTTATATTAAACCCGATCATCTGAGATTGGGAGAAATCCGGCTTAATTGGTTCTAATTGCAGAGCCGCACTTCGCCAAATTCTCAACGATGAGCTTCATCCATTCCAAGCTCAGGAACTCACTGGCGGTGCCCACGAGTGTGGAGGAGAAGCTCGTGTTCATCAAGACCAACCTGCCCGCCGCATTCTACGACTACCCGTGCCCGACGGCCCCCCGAGTACGATAGCAGCACCGACGAGGAAGCAGCCTAAGCCTTGGGTCAGAGTTTCGTATTCATAACACCATTCTAGATTTGAAGCTTTCGTGACTGCAAGGATTCATATTCTTAGGTTTTTTTGGTAAAGTCACGTAGGTAAAACATTACAATTAATAAAAGTAAAATAAAATAAAAATCACGACGTTTCGGAGGCAACACAAGCTTCCGTCTTCAGGTGGAACCGTCACAGCCACGACAGCTGTATCAAGTAAATGAGAGATTGCAGGAGCTACCACTCCGTTTATATAATGGTTGGAGAGGGGGGAAGGGCCAAGTACAGCACACTTTTTATTCATATGGTAAGGTGAGGAAACAAGAATTTCATAACACCAGTTTAATTCCTCGAATTCTTTAATTATATTAAAGAAAACGAGCCTCCGCATCTTACCATATTAATTAAAACGGACTTGTTCTCCCCGCTTCCCCTCCCTCGCCAACCACTATATTGAGGCCTAGTGAGGCTTTCGTAGCTCCTGTTATCTTTATTAACATGATGCAGCAATCTGGCTGTGACGGTCCACCTGATGACGGAGACTTGTGTTGCCTCCGAAACGTGATTTTATTGTTTTATTTTTACGAATTTTAATGTTTTACCTACGTGACTTTAACGAAATAACTAAGAGTACCATCGAGGCCCTCGGAGTGTGCGGCGCTCACGTCACCGCGGTCTCGAGCCCTCACAGCTGGAGAGGGGGGGGGGTGGTGGTGGCTTTGCGGCACCTCAACTCGGCCGCTCCGTGAACTCGTCGAGGTCAGGGGCCTTCCGAGAAACTCACGGATCTTCTAATCTCAGAACCACATCCGTTTGAAATGTATTTCTCACTCTCTTTAGAGTTGTTTTCGAACGTCTTGCCCGCGTCTCTTCTTCCTCGGGTTCATGTTCAACTATTTCCGCCTTTCCGTGCGCAACGCTCGATTCAAGGGGAGCTTCACACGTGAACATTTTATTACGACGATGACGATGATCGTCGTTTTCTTCTCCGTCACCTCTTGACGAGGCCGCTTCCCACGTGCTCTGCGTGATGCGGCGTGACGCGTGCGTCAGAGCCACGGGGAGACAAAGGCGGTCGGGCGTGCGGGCGTGCGGGCGTGCGGGCGGGGTTACTGACCCCCATGACCCTCACCCCCTTCTTGTGCATCACACTGCCCGCCTTCGTAGGGGGTTCCTGCCACTCGCCACTACGAACAGCACTTGCCCCATCTGCCTGCTACAGGCTACACGGGGGGTCTTTGTCTTTGTGTGCGTCATTGCCATTAGGGAGACAAAGGCGGTCGGGCGTGGTGCTTGCAACACGACCCCCACCCCACCGCCACCTTCGTGTGCGTCACAGTGCCGGCCTTCACAAGCTGCTGCTGCTACGAACAGCACTTGCCCCAACAGCCTGTTACAGGCTACACGGGGGATCTTTGTCTTTGTGTGTCTGTGTGTGGGGAGCGGTGGTGCAGCGGTTAGCGTGACGAAACGCGCGACCCGAGTTCGATTCCCGCTCACGGCCACCAACACCACCAGTGACGATGATCAGAACCGGTCCTGGGCCTCCTCCCTAGGTCGACTCAGCCCTCAAACGAGTACGTGGAGCGGTTGTGCACAAACATCGCCAACTGGGGAGACAAAGGCGGCCGGGCGTGGTGGTTGGCCACCCACCCCCTCGTGCGCCGTGCCGGCCTTCACGCGTGCACTTGCCCCAGCAGTCTGTGAAGGCCGCACGGGGGATCTTTGTCTTTGTCTGAGCGCGCGTGACTCCCTAATTGTGAAGGACGCAAAACATTTGAGAGCGCGTCACGCCCCGACTGAATGGGCGCTGATGATGATGATGCCGCTGCTGCTGCTGCTGCCGCTGCCGGCATATCAGCTGTGCGTGACCACATCGCCCCATCCTCACCACCACCACCACACCACCCCCAAATGCCACGGGGTGGACAGGACCCATTGAAGGGAGCACGCGCGGCGAGAGATTGAGGCGCAGCACCTGCAATTGCCGGGACGATTCATGACCTCGGGTGCTCCCGGGAAGTCACCGAAGGTCGGACAGACGGAGCGGAGTGACGGAGTTCGATTCCCGCTCACGGCCAACGCCAACACCACCGCTGACGATTCATCTGAACCGGTCCTGGGCTCCTGTCCCCTAGGTCGACTCAGCCTCAAATGAGTACCTGGTGCGGTGAGCTGTAAACGCCGTCACTGGGGAGACAAAGGCGGCCGGGCGTGGTGCTGGCCACCCACCCCTCGTGTGCCGTGCCGGCCTTCATAGGTGCTGCTGCTCGCTAACAGCACTTGCCCCAGTCTGTCACAGGCTGTACGGGGGAACTTTGTATGTGTGCCTCCCCTTGGTCGACTCAGCCTCAAATGAGTACCTGGTGCGGTGTGCTATACACGTTGTCACTGGGGAGACAAAGGCGGCCGGGCGCGCAGTCAAAGATTGCTCGCTAACAGAACTCGGCTGCCTGTTAAGGCCAAACGGAAGATTCTTTGTTTGCGTTTTGTCATTTCAAGTGACTTCACACACGCGCACGCCTCGCTGGACAATAGCGCTCACGAATAGATCTCGTTTCGCGAGCAGCGCTTTTCCTGGTCCGCCTATCGGCACGCAGCCTCACAGACGCAGCGATTCTCTGTTCGACTCTTTTGTCTGCCTTGAGGGTGTCCGTGCATAGCGAGAGGCACACACACACAGGCACACACACACACAATCACACACAATAACAAAGATAAAGACAAAGATCCCCCGTATAGCCTGAACAGACCGTGTGGGCGTGTGGGTGTGTAGCCAGCAGCACGCCAGGTCGCCTTGTTTTCACGCACGGACACGCACACACACACACAGGTACACACAGGCACACACACACACAGACACGCACACACAGACACACACAGACACACACAGACACACACACAGGCACACACACAGGCACACACACACAAGCACACACGCACACACACAGGCACACACACAAATAGGCACACACGCACACACACAGACACACACACACACGCACGGACACGCACACACACAAACAGACACACACACAGACACACACACAGACACGCACACCCACAGGCATACACACACACAGACACACACACACACAGGCACACACACACACAGGCACACACACACATAGGCACACGCACACACAGACACACACACACGCACACACGCACACACACACAGACACACAGACACACAGGCACACACACACACAACAACAACCGCCATTCGCTACTAAGTGGCGGTGACGTCACCACGACGCTTGTACCAGGCCAAGTGCACCTTGAGGCCACGTGAAGTGTCGAACGCCCGCTGGCAGGAGGTCACGGGGCAGACCCAGGTGCCACGGGTCGACTGACCGAGATGACCGAGATGACTGGCTGATGCACCACTGTGCCCCCTACTGTGCCAACTTGCTGTGGTTTAGCCACCCGGCGCTCCGCTCGTTGTTGTGAGCGTCGCTCCTCCGCCCGCCGTTGTTGCTGGAGGGCGACTGCCTCCAACTGCCCAGTAGCGTCCTTCACGAGCCTCCTCCACTGAGGCCGATCTTGACACCGCTGGTACCAGTCATCGGCAAGTCCACTCAGCTCCACGTCCTCCCGTACCACATCACTCCATCTCTTCTCTAGCCCGTGCCGCGCCCGTTTAGCCCCTCGATCCGGCCGAACAAAAGCTGTTTAGGCATGCGGTGGCTGGGCATGCGGGCTACATGACCCAGCCAACACAGCCTTGCCTGCCAGAGGAGCTCACCGATGGGACTTTGCCCAGATCTTTCAAGGATTTGTGAGCTCCTCACACAATCCAGCCTGGTTAAACCCAGGATGGATCGTAGGCAGGCCAGCCTAAATGTTTCCAACCGGCGAATATGCTCCATTAGGGGGGTCCACGTTTCGCAAGCGTAGAGAAGGGAGGGAATGACTGTGGCCGAGAAGACTTGAAGCTTCATGCACACACACAGGCACACACACACACTCACATACACAGGCACACACACACAGGCACACACACACAGGCACACACACACAGGCACACACGCACACACAACAACAACAACCGCAATTCGCCACTAAGTGGCGGTGACGTCACCACGACGCTTGTGCCAGGCCATGTGCACCTTGAGGCCACGTGAAGTGTCGAACGCCCGCTGGCGTCACGGGGCAGACCCAGCAGGTGCCACGGTTCGACTGACCGAGATGACCGAGATGACTGGCTGATGCACCACCTGTGCCCCCTACTGTGCCAACTTGCTGTGCTTTAGCCACCCGGCGCTCCGCTCGTTGTTGTGAGCGTCGCTCCTCACACACACAGGCACACACGCACACACAGGCACACACACGCACACGCATGCACACACACACGCATGCACACACACACACGCACGCGCGCACACAGACACCCACACAAATGCACACGCACACACACACACAGGCACACACACGCACAGGCACACACACGCACACGCATGCACACACACACATGCACGCGCGCACACAGCCACCCACACAAATGCACACGCACACACACACACAGGCACACACACGCACAGGCACGCACACACGCACACGCATGTACACACACACGCATGCACACGCATGCATACACACAGACACGCGCGCACACAGCCACCCACACAAATGCACGCGCGCCCACCACACCCTGACGCACATCCTCCCCCATTGTCTCCGCCGGACATAAAAGCTGCTACCTGAGCCGTGATGTCTCAACCCACGGAACGGACAGCTCACGCGCACAGCTCCGCTGTCCGACCTCAGCACGCAATCATCCGCAGCAGTGCTCAACACGGGCACAAGTCCCGATCTCGGCTCACTCAAGACGAGGCAGTGCACGCACAACCAGACACACCACGCTCGCAACAGACACGGACATCACCACCACTTCGTTCATTCGACGTCGCTAGACCCGAAGATGACAACGATGGGAGATCAACGTTAGTCTGGCCGTGGCGTTGGCAGTGCTCTGTATTGCGACGTAAGTAACCCGAAACATCTCCCCTTTGCTTCTGCACGTGGTGTTGTATGTAGTGTATAGTGTAGTGTATAGTGTAGTGTATAGTGTAGTGTGTAGTGTATAGTGTGGTGTATAGTGTAGGGTGTAGTGTAGTGTATAGTGTAGTGTATTGTATAGTGTAGTGTTTAGTGTATAGTGTAGTGTATAGTGTAGTGTATTGTAGTGTATAGTGTAGTGTATAGTGTAGTGTATAGTGTAGTGTGTAGTGTGGTGTAGTGTAGTGTATAGTGTAGTGTATAGTGTAGTGTATAGTGTAGTGTATTGTAGTGTATAGTGTAGTGTGTAGTGTATGTGTAGTGTGTAGTGTGGTTAGTGTAGTGTATAGTGTAGTGTATAGTAGTGTGTAGTGTATAGTGTAGTGTATAGTGTAGTGTATAGTGTAGTGTATAGTGTAGTGTATAGTGTAGTGTATAGTAGTGTATAGTAGTGTATAGTGTAGTGTATAGTGTAGTGTATAGTAGTAACCGGTTGTGTGTTGGAGAGTATACAACATTTACAATTGTAGTGTAGTGTATAGTGTAATGTATAGTAGTGTATAGTGTAGTGTATAGTAGTGTATAGTAGTGTATAGTAGTGTATAGTGTAGTGTATAGTGTAGTGTATAGTGTAGTGTACTAGTACAGCACTAACCGGTTGTGTGTTGGAGAGTAAACCCACTACAACATTTACAATTGTAGTGTAGTGTATAGTGTAATGTATAGTAGTGTATAGTGTAGTGTATAGTAGTGTATAGTGTAGTGTATATTGGAATGTATAGTGTAGTGTATAGTGTAGTATACTTGTACAGCACCAACAGGTTGTGTGTTGGAGAGTAAACCCACTACAACATTTACAATTGTAGTGTAGTGTATAGTAGTGTATAGTGTAGTGTATAGTGTAGTATACTAGTACAGCACTAACAGGTTGTGTGTTGGGGAGTAAACCCACTACAACATTTACACATTCGAGTAGCCGTGACGATTCACCATCAGGCGATTTGCTAGTATAACGGAGAGGTCCCTCCTGTTCTCGGAGGTGTTACAGTTTCAGTTTAATGTATTTGGAATAACCCTGTGAGTCATTCGCCTCTTGATTCGGGTGCAACCGCAACAAGCAATAAAATCACAAGATACATTTAAAATTTACTGTACGCAAATTTAAACATCCCCTACAAAAACAATAAAATCTTCCAGAAAAAGCACCATTTGTTTATGCTGCGTACAAAAATGTGCAAAAAATAAATAAATCTAATTTTGATGTTAGATCACAATAACAATCATATACAATTTAGATTAAAATTTTAAGAATAACTCTATACTACATCAAAAAATCGGGCTAAACTGAACCTTTCTAGAAATGACTAAAATAATGCTGTGAAATCAATGTAACAGTGATCATAAGAAATGTGATTGTCGAAGGCATTGGATTGCTGGACATCTGTGAATTGAAGAGCTTCACAGCTCATAGGATTTTGTTGCATAAACACAAATTCTGACTCTAATTGTCGTCGTTGTTGTTGTTGTTGTCCCTCTGCAGGCCGACAGAAGGCCAACTCCGACCTGATGGGTGAGTGGCGCGTCCACCACCTCGTGTCCTCTTCCACACCGCACAGTCCACACTCAACACCATAGACTCAACACTGCCACCCATAGACTCAACACTGCCACCCATAGACTCAACACTGCCCATAGACTCACACTGCTCATAGACTCAACACTGCACCATAGACTCAACACTGCCCATAGACACAGCACTACCCATAGACTCAACACTGCCCATAGACACAGCACACCCATAGACTAACACTGCCACCATAGACTCAACACTGCCACCCATAGACTCAACACTGCCCATAGACTCAACACTGCCCATAGACACAGCACTACCCATAGACTCAACACTGCCATAGACTCAACACTGCCACCCATAGACTCAACACTGCCATAGATTCAATACTGCCCATAGACACAGCACTACCCATAGACTCAACACTGCCCATAGACTCAGCACTACCCATAGACTCAACACTGCCCATAGACTCAACACTGCCCATAGATTCAACACTGCCCATAGACTCAGCACTACCCATAGACTAACACTGCCCATATACTCAACACTGCCCATAGACTCAACACTGCCCATATACTCAACACTACCCATAGACTCAACACTGCCCATAGACTCAACACTGCCCATAGACTCAACACTGCCCATAGATTCAATACTGCCCATAGACACAGCACTGCCCATAGACTCAACACTGCCATAGACTCAACACTACCCATAGACTCAGCACTACCCATAGACTCAACACTGCCCATAGACTCAACACTGCCCATAGACTCAACACCGCTCCCTACAAACCACGCCAGACGTTTTGAGTGAAAGCTCTCTCTCTCTCTCTGTGTGTCTCTTTCTCTCTCTTATTTTATTATTTTATTATTTCCCTTCTACGTGACTTTACCGAAAGAACCAAGAAGATGAATCCCTGCAGTCACGAAAGCTTTAAATCGAAAATTTAAATTAAGATTTAAATTAAAAGGTAACGCACGATCATGGGAGGGGGGGGAGTCCGTGTCCCCCGCTGTTAGACAGATGGGGTTTGTTTTTTTAGTTAGTCCAATAATAATAATCATATAAATAAAAATAATGACACAAATTTTGAGCGATAAATCATTTAGGAATAAATGATGAAGAACAATAAATGATAATAAGTAATTAAGGTAAAAAATAAACAGAATGCCGTGGTCAAAACAATGAAGGGTAATAACGGGTAATTGTTAACTAAGTCATGAAAGTGAATAGCGCGGGGGGGGGGGGATATACATAAATAACAGGACAGGCGCCTCCTCGCTTCTTAATTTAAAATATCCGGCGAATGTTCTGGACACCTCGGTGCAAATGTTACACACACACATAAAACAATATGTATTTAAATATCAATCTATTTATATATTAAAGTATAGATGTATATGTAAAAAAATATTTATAAAGAAATATCTATTTATTGATAAATACATTAATCAATATATCCAATTTTTTTTAAATATGTATTTATTTCTGAATATAATTAAATAAGCATTTATATCGATATATTCATAAATAAAGATTTATATCTGTATATGTATGCGTGTAAATGAATATATTAAACATACATATATCAAAATATACACATAGATGTAAAGATGTATTTATAAATTATTTCTATTTATAAATATTAATGTAAGGCTCATATTTCGTTCGGTAAAATCACGTAGTAACAAATAATAAAAATAAAAAATTAAAATAAAGTGATGAAAAATATCACGTTTCGATCACAACACAAGCGGTCGTCATCAGGAACATGTATAAAGGAACATTTATGAATGTATCTATATAAATAACATTTATAAACATACAAAAAGGAACATTTATGTGTTGCGATCGAAACGCCGTGATGTTTTGAATCACTTTATTTTTATTTTTAATTATATTATATATTTTTTATCTACGTCACTTTACCGAAAGTTTCAAGTCAAACTGTGTGCTTGTATCTTCTTGGTTCTTTCGGTAAAGTCACGTAGAAGGGAAGTAATAAAATAATAAAAATAAAACATAATAAAATAATTCTCACGACGTTTCGGCCACAACGCAAGCAGCCGTCCTCAGGTGAAGACCAGGTCTGTCGAGGCGACAGCGTCTGAATGTGTGTGCTTGTATGTGCTACTAATATTTACGCACCGCGCCGCCAGTGAGAAGCCTTCGGCACGACGCCTCTTTGCCAGCGAGTCGAAGTGAAGATTTCCTCAGCGACCACGTGGCGTTTTTTTGTACCTAAGTGAGGATTTCCTGGGGGCGAGCATTCATAACAACAACAACAATACTCACAGTAATACATCAAAAGTGCCGTAATATTACGACTATTTTTGTTTTAGCAGGTAAGGCCCCACCGAGCAATGCGGCTATTCTTCACAAATGATAGCGGCTTAACGGAAGTGGTTATTTTTTTATCAGCACCACGTGGGGATTTATGTAAGCAGCCGATTTACTCTTAAACACGTGGTGACGTTGATTCTAAATGTGGACGGGGGGATAATCGGAGGACCCGGAGAACAATCCACGCGGCCACGGGGAGAGAAATCCGTGAAATATTTCATTTAAAAAGGGTGGGGGGGGGGGGCACATAAAGCATTGAAAAAAAACAAAATAAAACTAAATGATGAACGAAGCAAAGTGCTGACTACACCGAGCATCATCTCGTTTCCTCTGATCGTTAAAAAGAGAGAGACGCAGACTCCACATCATACAGCAGCAGCAGGCGTCGTCAGGGCTGTGTATCGAGCCCACGGCCTCCCGTAGACCAGGCGAGGTGGTTAACATCTCCTACAGGAGCCACCGTGGCGCCCCACGTCATGAATCGATCCTTGAGACTCGGCGTCGACTTCCCCGGCATTGATCAGAGCACCTCGCGGCAATCCCTGAACGAGCGGAGGGAGGAGTGACGCCTCTCTAAGTCGCCCGACCTTTTGCATCGTCAGGTGCAATTGAATTTAAATTAAGGGGGGAGGGGGGCATAGACAAAAGTAACAGCGAAAGTCTCCCCCCTCACCCCCCCCATGTCGCTTCATTTGCCACCAGAGGAGCAGTCGGATTTCCCCCAAAAAAATTTCGGAAAAAAAGACAAACGCGCACACACACAAGACAAAGACAAAGATCCCCTGTATAGCCTGAACGGGCAAGTGCTGTTAGCGAGCACCTATGAAGGCCAGCACGGCACACGGGGGTGGGTGGCCAACACCACGCCCGGCCGCCTTTGTCTCCCCAGTGGCGATGTTTACACATCGCACCAGATACTCATTTGAGGCTGAGGCGACCTAGGGGAGGCCCAGGACCGTTTTAGGTAACCGTCACTGGTGTTGGCCGTGAGCGGGATTCGAACTCGCCAGGTTCGTAGCGCAGCGCGCTAACCGCTACACTACGCTCCCTACACAGACACACACACAGACACAGACAGACACACACACACAGATACACACAGACACACACACAGACACACACACGCACAGAGACACACACACAGACACACACACAGAAACACTCACACGCACACACAAACACACGCGCGCGCACACAGACACACACGCGCGCACACAGAGACACAAACAGACACACACACAGGTGACAGATACACACAGTCACACACACGCACACAGAGACACACACACACAGACACACACACAGACACACACACAGACAGTCACACACACACGCACACACATACACACAGACACACACAGACACACACACACATACACAGAGACAATCGGACTATTTTCGTGCCGTGCGTTTTGAGGATTTTGTTTAAACCTTTAACGCGCAATGTGTGTGTGTGCGTTCTCAAAAGAGAGAGAGGAAAACATCTCTTAGTGTGTATGTGTGTGTTTTCTCACACACACGCACATATTTCTCTATGCGTGGCTGTCGCAAGCAAAGGGCTCGGCTACTTTTGTTTCTTCACCGCGACTGACTGATGACGAGGTCATTTGTATTCTCGCATATTCCATCTCCTCGTGAACTCACTAACTCACACATCCACCCACCCACCAACTCACCCACTCGCTAACTCACTCACACACGTGTCCACTAGTTCACTCAGCCACTCACTCACTCATCCACCACCCACCCACCCACTCGCTAACTCACTCACACACGTGTCCACTAGCTCACTCAGCAACTCACTCATCCACCCACCCACCCACCCACTCGCTCACAGACGTGTCCACTAGTTCACTCACCAACTCACTCATCCGCCCACCCACTAACTCGCTCACACACACACATCCACTAGCTCACTCACCAACTTACGCACTCACTCACCCAACCGCTCACTCACCCACCCACCCCTGCATGCTGGCATGCTGCAATATACGAACGCCCGCACTTACGAACGAACCCGCACTTACGATCACCCGCACTTACGAACGAACCCGCACTTACGAACACCCCACTTACGAACACCCGCACTTACGAACACCCGCACTTACGAACACCCCCACTTACGAACACCCCCACTTACGAACGAACCCGCACTTACGACAGCACCTGCTTTTAACCGCCCGACTTACGAACCTTCGGTCACATGTCGAACCGAGCCTCAGAAATATATTTTCACCGTTCGGCGAAGCGATGTATTCGTGAGACGTGATGAGTCCCAGCATCCGTGCGACAGGCAAGCCGGCATCAGGACGACTCGAAGCAAATGAAAACAATCCGATCTCTTTCCTTTCCCTCCTTACTTTGCGTCGACCATTCACCACGCCGTGACCTGCAAATGTGAAGCACATTCATTCCTTAGCAATGGCTTGCCCTTCCTTTGTCGTACCCTGAAACATTGCCCGACATGCGTACACGTGGTCCAACCTCACGAACGGGACCTTGGGGAAACACAAAAACGCAACCCGTTCGTAAGTCGAGGCCTGCCCCCCCCCTGCCACCACCCCCACCCCGTGTGACGATGTGATCACGTGCCCCCCCCCTGCCCCCCACCCCGCCACCACCCCCACCCCGTGTGACGATGTGACCACGTGTCCTCTGTGTCCCTGCCCCCCCCACCCCCGCCTCTCTTCCGCAGGTTGGGAGTCTGCTCCGAGAAGATCAGCAAAATCCAGACCTACATCTCCTACTACAAGAACGCTGCGCTCGTGTGAGTTGTCTGCTGGTCGGAGGGGAAACCGACCCCCACTCCTCCTCGTGGAAACTCCACATTCCTATGTCGAGGGCCAGTATGCACAACCCCCGTTAACGCCCCCTACCCCCCCTCCTCCTTCTCCTCCTCCTCACACAAAGTGGTAGCTCGTTTTATCGACCCCCCCCTTCCAGGGAGGAGGATGATGGGTTGAGTCCGGTGGTGTGCGCACGGCACTACGAACCCATTACTAATTGTCTGTGTCGGGTGGTGGAGGGTTACGACAACAACATTCATACTCACGCGATCTAACCCAACACAACTTCATTATGAATAATATTGGTCGTGAAAGCCCCCCGCCCCCCCCCCCCNGCCTACGTGTTAAACTGCTTGCCCTCTGCCCTCCGTTGCGATCTGCAGGACAACGTCAAAGCTCAGCTACCGCGTGGTCCAGATCACGCAGTACGTGTGCTGCCCGGGCTGGCTCGTCAGTGGAGACGAGTGTCCCATCTGTAAGACTCACACAGAGACCCATAGACTCACACAGAGACACATAGACTCACACAGAGACACATAGACTCACACAGAGACCCATAGACTCACTCAGAGAGCCAAAGACTCACTCAGAGACACATAGACTCACTCAGAGACACATAGACTCACACAGAGACCCATAGACTCACACAGAGACACATAGACTCACACAGAGACACATAGACTCACACAGAGACACATAGACTCACACAGAGACCCATACACTCACACAGAGACACACAGACTCACACAGAGACACATAGACTCACACAGAGACCCATAGACTCACACAGAGACACATAGACTCACACAGACTCACACAGACACATAGACTCACACAGAGACACATAGACTCACACAGAGACACACAGACTCACACAGAGACCCATACACTCACACAGAGACACACAGACTCACACAGAGACCCATAGACACACAGAGACACATAGACTCACACAGAGACACATAGACTCACACAGAGACACACAGACTCACACAGAGACCCATACACTCACACAGAGACACACAGACTCACACAGAGACACATAGACTCACACAGAGACCCATAGACTCACACAGAGACACATAGACTCACACAGAGACACATAGACTCACACAGAGACACATAGACTCACACAATGACCCATATACTCACTCAGAGACCCATAGACTCACACAGCGACCCGTAGACTTACACAGAGACCCGTAGACTCACACAGAGACCCGTAGACTCACACAGAGACCCATAGACTCACACAGAGACCCGTAGACTCACACAGAGACCCATATACTCACTCAGAGACCCATAGACTCACTCACACAACCATAGACTCACTCAGAGACCCATAGACTCACTCAGAGACCCATAGACTCACACAGAGACCCATAGACGCACTCAGAGACCCATAGACTCACACAGAGACACATAGACTCACACAGAGACCCATGGACTCACTCAGAGACCTATAGACTCACACAGATACCCATAGACTCCCACAGAGACCCATAGACTCACTCAGAGACGCATATACTCACACAGAGACCCATAGACTCACACAGAGACCCATAGACTCACACAGAGACACAGACTCACGCAGAGACCCATAGACTCACTCACACAACCATAGACTCACTCAGAGACCAGTAGACTCACTCAGAAAGCCATAGACTCACTCAGAGACCCGTAGACTCACAATATACTGAGTGCAAGTGAGTTGATGCGTTTAATGCAAAACACAATGACGTGGACATCAGAGCAACATCCACAGCGAACCCACCCAATCTACATCAGCGCAAGGACGATCACTTCGCCCGAGACACTGCAGACTTCTGGCTAGCCGCGACCGATACTCCACCAAACAGAAAGTCCGGCAAACGAGAGTTTCCCTTCTCGTCGTCGCCGCCCGTGGCGGCGCGTTCCCCGTGCCTTTGTCGGGCCAGAGCGACACGGCCGGCACTTAGACCGGAGGAATCAATCCGAAGAGCTTCGAAGCTCTTTCGGAGATGACGTTTTTAAATTCTTTATATTAAGTTCGCTTGCTTGCGTGCTTGCTTGCTTGCTTACGACCGTGCAAATCTTTCGGTCGTTTTTTAACCACTTCCCATGATCCAATCGAGCTGACATTTTGCACACAGACTCGTTGTGCGAGACAATTAATGTTCGTGAAATTTTTTTCCAAAACTGTACACTGTTTAGGGAAAACAAATTATATTTAATTACCAATTGTTTAATACTGCAGACAATCATCTGACCCATAGGTGGCAGCCATCTCAAGCCAGAGGACGAGAGGACTCTAGCCGCCACGCATATAAAGGATTTATAGTGAAAAACTTAGTTTTTACGGGTTATACTTGTTTAGTTTTTGTTCGTTGCGCGGTCGTCGCAGTTCGTGTGTGGAGCGGAGTGCCGCGTTGGGCCGTGGTCTCTTCGCCGCTTTCTTTCGCCCGCGGCCAATGGAGCCGCCCTCCCTGTCCCTTCCACAGTCACGTGCCAGGACCAGTGTCTCAACGGCGGCGTGTGCAGCTCCAACAACACGTGCAGCTGCCCGTCAGGATACACGGGCCTCCTGTGTGAAACCGGTACGTGGCCTCGACACGAAACCGACGTTGGCGCCCGACGTTTGCATGACGTTGCGCCCCAACGTTGCCCCAACGTTGGTCCAACCTTGAGCCAACCTTGACCCAACGTTGCCCCAACGTTGCTCCAACCTTGAGCCAACGCTGCTCCAACCTTGACCCAACATTGACCCATCGTTTTCCCAACGTTGGTCAAACCTTGACCCAACGTTGCTCCAACCTTGACCCAACGTTTCCCCAATGTTGGTCAAACCTTGACCCAACGTTGCTCCAACCTTGACCCATCGTTTCCCCAACGTTGCAGTGGGGGTGGAGGGTTTCTACTCTTCTACGCCCCCTGCCCCACCCCAAACTCCCCTTCACCCCTCACCACCTCCCCCCGACACCCCCTACCCCCTCTCCTCCCTATCCACACGTGACCGTGCGTGGTGAAGTATGGTGAAACCGAGACTCACAATCCTCTCTCCCCACCACCACCCATCACCACCCACCACCCACCACTACCCACCACCACCACCACCACCCACCACCACCCACCCACCCACCACCACACCACCCACCACCACCACCACCACCACCCACCCACCCACCCACCACCACCCCCACAACACCCACCCCACCACCACCACACCACCCACAACACCCACCCACCCAACCACCCACCCACCNACCACCCCACCACCACCCACACCACCACCACCCACCACCACCCACACCACCCCACCACCCACCACNACCACCCACCCACCCCACCACCACCCACCCACCACCACCCACACCACCCACCACCCCACCCAGATATCGACGAGTGCTTGACACAGAACGGAGGCTGTGGACAGACCTGCACCAACTCCGACGGATCCTTCAGCTGCTCCTGCAACGCCGGCTACACCCTGGGGCCGACAGCCTGTCCTGTGAAGGTGAGCGCGGAGATGTTAACTCCCTCGCCTGGTACACAGGAGGTCGTGGATTCGATCCTGAACCCTGACGCCTGCTGTATATTTGGAGTTTGCGTGTCTCTCTCATCATCATCATCATCACGGTGGCTAAGAGATGTTGACTACCTCGCCTGGTACACAGGAGGTCGTGGGTTCGATCTCTAACCCTGATAATTCCAGCTGTATATTTGGAGTTTGCGTGTCTTTCTCATCATCATCACGGTGGCTAGGAGATGTTAACTACCTCGCCTGGTACACAGGAGGTCGTGGGTTCGATCTCGATCCTGACGGCACCGGTTGTGTATTTGGAGTTTGCGTCTCTCTGTCTCATCATCATCATCATCACGGTGGCTTGGGAGATGATGACGACGACGATGATGATGGTGCTTACTCTGAATGACGATGATTGTAACGATCGCACTTCTGCCCCAAAACAGATGTTGACGAGTGTAAGGCTCTGCCAAGCCCCTGTGCTCAGATCTGCATCAACTCCATCGGCTCGTTCAAATGTGCGTGCAACAGCGGCTACACCATAGCTGCCGACGGCCTGGCTTGTGATGGTGAGTACAGAGACAAAGCTTCCTAACACGCCCCGTAAAGCCTCAACAGACTGTAGGGGCAAGTGCTGTTGCTAGCGAGCAGCACCCGAGAGTGCTCATTTGAGTCTGAGTCGACCTAGGGGAGGACCATGACCGGTTCAGAGAATCGTCACTGGTGGTGTTGGTGGCCCTGAGCTGGAATCGAACTCGGCTTAAAACCGGGTTCGTAGTGCTAACCGCTGCACATAAACACAAACATCACCAACCTTGACACACGTACACACACACATACACACCTACCAATACCAACACCCCCTTCGTCACAAAGTTACGTCCCCACGGCGCCTGTGCCAGGCTAGGTGCACTTTGAGGCTACCACGTGAAGTGTCGAAGGCCTCACTGCTGGTAGGAGGAGGTCACGGGACAGACCCAGCAGGTGCCATGAGTTGCCGATTGAGATGACCAGCAGATGCACCACCAGCTGTACCCCTACTGTGCCAGGCTAGGTGCAGGAGGAGGTCACGGGACAGACCCAGCAGGTGCCATGGGTTGCCCGATTGAGATGGCCACTGGTAGATGCACCACCAGCTGTACCCCTACTGTGCCAGGCTAGGTGCAGGAGGAGTTTTCGGGACAGACCCAGCAGGTGCCATGGGTCGACTGACTGAGATGACCAGTAGATGCACCACCAGCTGTACCCCTCTACTGTGCCAGGCTAGGTGCAGGAGGTCACGGGACAGACCCAGCAGGTGCCATGGGTTGCCCGACTGAGATGACCCTGGTAGATGCACCACCAGCGTACCCCTACTGTGCCAACTTGCTGTGCTTTAGCCGCCCGGCGTTCAGCTCGTTGTTGTGAGCGTCGCTCCTCTACCCTCCGTTGTTGTTGTTGTTGCTGGAGAGGCGACTGCCCCAAGTGCCCAGTAGCAGCAGCGGCAGCAGCAGCGTCCTTTACGAGCCTCATTCCAACATCACCAACCTTGACGCGCAGATCGCTCTGCCTCCGTTGCCGTCTGGAACGTTCTTTGGAAGCCCACAGGGAGCTATGCGGCACTTGGAAATCGTCGTCTACATTGACAAACTCATTTGTTTAGAACTGCTGCTGCTGCTTGTTGTTGTTGTTGTTTAGATTGTTGTCCTTCCCCCGCAACTCGGATTAGCCACGGTTGGCTACGTACGGTGCGAAAGATGTTCAACGCACACAGGGCAGGGCGCGTGACGGCGAGAAGCGACAGTGATGATGACGCTGCTGCTGATGCTGATGCCACTGCTGCTGATGACACTGGTGGTGATGCTGATGATGATGCTACTGCTGATGATGACGCTGCTTCTGATGATGTTGATGATGACGCTGCTTCTGATGACGCTGATGATGATGCTGATGCCACTGCTGATGATGACACTGGTGGTGATGACGCTGCTTCTGATGACGCTGATGATGATGCTGATGCCACTGCTGATGATGTTGATGATGACGCTGCTTCTGATGACGCTGATGATGATGCTGATGCCACTGCTGCTGATGATGATGCTACTGCTGACGATGATGCTACTGCTGCTGACGATGATGCTACTGCTGCTGATGATGATGCTACTGCTGATAATGATGATGATGATGCTACTGCTGACGATGATGCTACTGCTGCTGACGATGATGCTACTGCTGCTGATGATGATGCTACTGCTGATAATGATGATGATGCTACTGCTGACGATGATGCTACTGCTGCTGATGATGATGCTACTGCTGATGATGATGCTACTGATGATGATGATGCTACTGCTGCTGATGATGATGCTACTGCTGCTGATGATGATGCTGCTGCTTCTGATGATGCTGCTGCTGCTTCTGACGATGACGCGTTTGCCTTGTTGTTGTTGTTGTTTACAGATATCGACGAGTGCATCCCCAGCTCTCCGTGCGAGTCGCAATGCACCAACAGCTTGGGTAACTTCTCCTGCACGTGCCCTGCTGGACAGCTCCTCAACGATGACGGGCGGACATGCAGAGGTGCGTCATTGTTGTTGTTGTTTGTGTTGCTGCTGCAACCCTCGTTGATGTTGTTGTTGTTTGTGTGGCTGCTGCTGCATCATCTCTCATTATTGTTGTTGTTGTTGTTTGTGTGGCTGCTGCATCATCTCTCATTGTTGTTGTTGTTGTTTGTGTTGCTGCTGCTGCATCATCTCTCATTGTTGTTGTTGTTGTTTGTGTGGCTGCTGCTGCATCATCTCTCATTGTTGTTGTTGTTGTTTGTGCTGCTGCTGCATCATCTCTCATTGTTGTTGTTGTTTGTGCTGCTGCTGCATCATCTCTCATTGTTGTTGTTGTTGTTTGTGTTGCTGCTGCATCATCTCTTATTGTTGTTGTTGTTGTTTGTGTTGCTGCTGCATCATCTCTCATTGTTGTTGTTTGTGTGGCTGCTGCTGCATCATCTCTCATTGTGGTTGTTGTTGTTGTTTGTGTTGCTGCTGCTGCATCATCTCTTATTGTTGTTGTTGTTTGTGTTGCTGCTGCTGCATCATCTCTCATTGTTGTTGTTGTTGTTTGTGTTGCTGCTGCTGCATCATCTCTCATTGTGGTTGTTGTTGTTTGTGTGGCTGCTGCTGCATCATCTCTCATTGTTGTTGTTGTTGTTTGTGTTGCTGCTGCTGCATCTCTCATCGTTGTTGTTGTTGTTGTTGTTTGTGTGGCTGCTGCTGCATCATCTCTCATCGTTGTTGTTGTTGTTGTTTGTGTTGCTGCTGCTGCATCATCTCTCATTGTTGTTGTTGTTTGTGTGGCTGCTGCTGCATCATCTCTCATTGTTGTTGTTGTTGTTTGTGTTGTTGCTGCTGCATCATCTCTCATTGTTGTTGCTGTTGTTGTTTGTGTGGCTGCTGTTGCATCATTCATCGTTGTTGTTGTTGTTGTTTGTGTGGCTGCTGTTGCATCATTCAGCGTTGTTGTTGTTGTTGTTTGTGTGGCTGCTGTTGCATCATTCATCGTTGTTGTTGCTGTTGTTGTTTGTGTGGCTGCTGTTGCATCATTCAGCGTTGTTGTTGTTGTTGTTTGTGTGGCTGCTGTTGCATCATTCAGCGTTGTTGTTGTTGTTGTTTGTGTGGCTGCTGTTGCATCATTCATCGTTGTTGTTGTTGTTGTTTGTGTGGCTGCTGTTGCATCATTCAGCGTTGTTGTTGTTGTTGTTTGTGCTAGACGTGGACGAGTGTGGAGCGGCGGTGTCTCCGTGCTCCCAGTTCTGCGTGAACACGTGGAGCTCGCACCGCTGTGCGTGCCCACCGGGCTACCAGCTCGCGGTGGACGGAGTCGCCTGCGACGGTACAACAACAACAACACTCACAACAACAACACTCACAACAACAACAACAACAACAACACTACCACAACAACAACACTCACAACAACAACAACAACACTCACATCAGCAATCCCATCAACACTCACAACAACACTCACAACACTCACAACAACACTCACAACAACAACACTCACAACAACAATCCAACAACACTCACAACACTTACAACAACACTCACAACAACAACACTCACATCAACAATCCCAACAACACTCACAACAACAACAACACTCACATCAACAATCCCAACAACACTCACAACAACAACAACACTCACATCAACAATCCCAACAACACTCACAACAACAACACTCACAACAACAACAACACTTACTACACTAACAACACTCACAAGAACAACACTCACTACACTCACTCACAACAACAACACTCACAACAACAACACTCACAACAACAACACTCACAACAACAACAACACTCACAACAACACTCACAACAACACTCAGCCTCAAACGAGTACCTGGTATAGCGGTGTGCAGTAAACATCGCCACCGGGAGACAAAGGCGGCCGGGCGTGGTGCTGGCCACCCACCCCCCCGCGTGCCGCTAACAGCACTTGCCCCTGCAGTCTGTTGAGGCTACACGGCAGGGGAGGGATCTTTGTATTTGGTGTGCACGTGACGTGGATGTTTCAACACCTCCGCAGATATTGACGAGTGCACGACCAGCCCGGCCGTGTGCGCCGTGCACTGCGACAACACCGCGGGCTCCTACAGCTGCTCATGCGATCCGGGATACGTTCTCGCCGAAGACAACAGCAAGTGCATCGGTGGGTGGAGCGAGCACCACTACTGCCTCTCTCTCTCTCTCAATCATCATCATCACAGTGGCTAGGAGATGTTGACTACCTCGCCTGGTGTACAGGAGGTCGTGGGTTCGATCACGACCCTGACGATGCCTGCTGCTGTATATTTGGAGTTTGCGTCTCTCTCTCTGTCATCATCACGGTGGCTAGGAGATGTTGACTACCTCGCCTGCCGACGTACGGTGCGACAGAAGTTCAACGTACACAAGCGGCCTGCAATCCCAACGCATCCCATTCTCTCCCGAGGAATACTTCACGGAATCCCTCCGTGCGCGTGCCTTCTCGTCCCTTGTGTTTCACCCCCCCACCCTTCCCTTACCCACCCACCCTTCCCCACCCCACCCCTACTCCCCCCACCCTACCCACTCTCACTCCCCACTCTTCCCCCCACCCTTCCCCCACCCTTCCCCCCCACCCTTCCCCCACCCCCTACTCCCCCCCCACCCTACCCACTCCCCCCCACGCCCTCCCTACAGATGACAATGAGTGCGCGTCTTCTCCCTGTGGGCAAGTCTGCGTCAACTCCATCGGCTCGTTCGCCTGCAAGTGCAACCCCGGGTTCCTCCTCAACGCAGTGGACCTCAAGACTTGTGATGGTGATGAGCGAGACACGCACGCAGAGATTCAACGCTCCCCGTCCGCCTTTGTCTCCCTAGTGGCATTGACTCTCACAAAGACAAAATCCCCTGGTAGCCTGTGTAGTGAGTTCAAGGAGACGTAGACGATGTATTCGGAGGCACACTTATTTATTCAACCAAAGGGCAGAACACAACACTTGAAGGGTAACGGCCCCTTCACCCGTCTAACAGGGAGACTCCCCTAGCGCTAGCCCGGCTAGCCTGCTCACAGGTCCTCCAACTAGAGAACTAGGGAGGCTAGCTGATCCAGCTCTGGCCAAGCTAGGATCTCGGCACCCTTAGCCAACCAGACCGGCTCTTACAAGAGCATCGGCTCTGGGCTCTCGGGGCCACGCCATTGGCTTGCCCTGGTCGCTCCTTAGAAGGACAGCGGCGCCAGGGGAGTCCCAGGGCCTATCCAGCCGGTCTTCACTCTTCACTGGTTAAGCTGAATACTCGACCCCGAGCCCACCGCTCTCCGCCTTATATAGCAACTCCCCCCGAGGGTGGGGCCGTGGGGGATCACAGCGCCGTTACAGCCCCCCGGGGCTCACCGGTGCGGACGTGGATGTAGGCACCCTTACGTGTGCGGGCGCAAACACCCCTGGTGTGTTTGTTTGCCCTCCCGTAACACTCCTACACATGCAACAGGCAGTGGTTCTAACTGGATTTGAAGCTTTCGTGAGTGCAGGAATTGCTCTTTGGTTCTTTCCGTGCTTGTTTCTAATCGAGCAATCTTTGGAAGAGCGTAATGAACCAGGCTATGCGTGTTGAACCGACTATCGGGATGGCATCGCGTTACACTTCCTAATTTGACTAAACTTCGATTTAAAGCTTTCGTGACTGCAGGGATTCATCTTCTTGGTTCTTTCGGTAAAGTCACGTAGAAGTGAAATAATAAAATAATAAAAATAAAACATAATAAAATAATTTTCACGACGTTTCGGCCACAACGCAAGCTGCCGTCCTCAGGTGGAGAACAGGTCTGAGAACAGGTCTGTCGAGAAGACAGACCAGGTGGAGAACAGGTCTGTCGAGAAGACAGACCTGTTTTTCACCTGAGGACGGCTGCTTGCGTTGTGGCCGAAACGTCGTGAGAATTATTTTATTATGTTTTATTATTATTACTTTATTATTTCCATTCTACGTGACTTTACCGAAAGAACCAATAAGTTGACTCAACTTGCTTTCTCCGTACTTGTTTGTAAGGCCATTGCCTCTCCTCCGGCCGCTATGGGCTGGAACTCCACACAACTCATTCATTCATTCGTATTATTATTATTTAAATTTTTATTTAAAGCTTTCGTGACTGCAGGGATTCATATTTTTGGTTCTTTCGGTAAAGTCACATAGAAGGGAAATAAAAATAATAAAAATAAAACAATAAAATTCTTACGACGTTTCGACTGCAACACAAGCAATCATCATCAGGTGTGAAATCCACACAATAATATTTTTTCAAATTTTCTTCCTGTAGATTTCACACCTGATGATGATTGCTTGTGTTGTAGTCCAAACGTCGTGATCATTTATTGTTTTAATTTTATTAATGTATTATTTCCCTTCTACGTGACTTTACCTAAAGAACCAAAGAGTAACTCGTGCAGTCACAAAACCGTCGAGTCTCGTTTGAATCGTCTTTGTTCATAAAATACTAAAAAAGAAAATGCTTCACCGGCTGGGGATCTTTGTGTCTGTCTCCCGCAGACGTTGATGAGTGTGCGGCGTCTCCGGGCCCCTGCAACCAGACCTGCACCAACTCGGTCGGCGCCTTCGCCTGCTCCTGCGCTACCGGATGGAAACTGGGCAAAGACAATAGCAGCTGCGAAGGTGCGGGAGAGAGGCACTGAGTGCAGCTCCTGCACTTAAACGTCTGTCTTGTGGGTGGTGGGTGAGCGGGTGGGTGAGTGGGTGGGTGGGTGAGTAGGTGGGTGGGTGAGTGGGTGGGTGAGTGGGTGGGTGAGCGGTTGGGTGGGCAGGTGGGTAAGTAGGTGGGTGGGTGGGTAAGCGGGTGGGTGGGAGAGTGGGTGGGTGAGTGAGTGGTGAGTGGGTGAGTGAGTGGGTGGGTGGGTGGGTGAGTGGGTGGGTAGGTGGGTGGGTAAATGGAGACTGGGCAAAAGCAACAGCAGCTGTGAAGGTATGGGGAGATCTTGACCAGTCCTTGCACACACAAACAACACACACACACACACACCACACACACATCACACACACAACACACACAGCACACACACACACACAACACACACAACACACACACACACACACACACACACACACACACACACACCACACTCATACAACCCAGACAGGGGTAGGGGTACACAGACAGGGGTAGGACTGGTAGGGGTACACAGACAGGGGTAGGGTTCACAGACAGGGGTAAGGCTGGTAGGGGTTCACAGACAGGGGTAGGGGCTGGTAGGGGTACACAAACAGGGGTAGGGGTTCACACACAGGGGTAGGGCTGGTAGGGGTTCACACAGGGTAGGGGCTGGTAGGGGTACACACGGGGTAGGGGCTGGTAGGGGTTCACACACAGGGGTAGGAGCTGGTAGGGGTTCACACAGGGGTAGGGGCTGGTAGGGTTCACACAGGGGTAGGGGTTCACAGGGGGTAGGGGCTGGTAGGGGTTCACACAGGGTAGGGTTCACACAGGGGTAGGGGCTGGTAGGAGTTCACACAGGGGTAGGGGTTCACACACAGGGGTACACACAGGGGTAGGGGTACACACAGGGGTAGGGGCTGGTAGGGTTCACAGAGAGGGGTACACAGAGGGTAGGGGTTCACAGACAGGGGTACACAGAGAGGGGTACACAGAGGGGGTAGGGTTCACACAGGGGTAGGGGTCACAGAGGGGTAGGGTTCACAGAGAGGGGTACACAGAGGGTAGGGGCTGGTAGGGTTCACAGACAGGGGTACACAGAGGGGTAGGGTTCACAGAGAGGGTACACAGAGAGGGGTAGGGGTTCACAGAGAGGGGTACACACAGGGGTAGGGGCTGGTAGGGTTCACAGACAGGGGTACACAGAGAGGGGTAGGGTTCACAGAGAGGGGTACACAGAGGGGTAGGGTTCACAGAGAGGGGTACACAGAGGGGTAGGGNCTGGTAGGGTTCACAGAGAGGGGTACAAAGAGAGGGGTAACGGCGAGTGACCGCGCGTTGACCGTTCCCAGACGTGGACGAATGCGCCGTCGCCAACGGAGGCTGCTCCAACCTGTGCGTCAACAGCGCCGGCTCGTTCGCGTGCTACTGCCCCATCGGCTACATCCTGGCGACGGCCTCCACCTGCGCAGGTAACAGGTCCGCCGGGTACCAGGTGGATGGGTGGCACCTTGGTGTTGTATTGCTGTGGCCTCGGTAGTATTGTGGTGGGGTGGGCAGTGTTGGGTCTATTGGCAGTGTTGAGTCTATGGGCTGTGTTGGGTCTGTGGGCAGTGTTGAGTCTATGGGCAGTGTTGAGTCTGTGGGTAGTGTTGAGTCTATGGGCTGTGTTGAGTCTATGGGCAGTGTTGAGTCTATGGACAGTGTTGAGTCTGTGGGTAGTGTTGAGTCTGTGGGCAGTGTTGGCTCTATGGGCAGTGTTGAGTCTATGGGCAGTGTTGAGTCTATGGGTAGTGTTGAATCTATGGGCAGTGTTGAGCCTATGGACAGTGTTGAGTCTATGGGCAGTGTTGAGTCTAAAGGCAGTATTGAGTCTATGGACAGTGTTGAGTCTATGGGCTGTGTTGAGCCTATGGACAGTGTTGAGTCTATGGACAGTGTTGAGTCTATGGACAGTGTTGAGTCTATGGCAGTGTTGAGCCTATGGACAGTGTTGAGTCTATGGGCAGTGTTGTGTCTATGGGCAGTATTGAGTCTATGGTGCAGTGTTGGGTCTATGGTGCAGTGTTGAGTCATGGACAGTGTTGATTCTGTGGGCAGTGTTGAGTCTATGGGCAGTGTTGAGTCTATGGACAGTGTTGAGTCTATGGACAGTGTTGAGTCTATGGGCAGTGTTGAGTCTATGGGCAGTATTGAGTCTATGGTGCAGTGTTGGGTCTATAGTGCAGTGTTGAGTCTTTGGACAGTGTTGATTCTGTGGGCAGTGTTGAGTCTTTGGACAGTGTTGAGTCTATGGGCAGTGTTGGGTCTATGGTGCAGTGTTGAGTCTATGGGCAGTGTTGAGTCTATGGGCAGTGTTGAGTCTATGGGCTGTGTTGAGTCTTTGGTGCAGTGTTGAGTCTATGGACAGTGTTGAGTCTGTGGGCAGTGTTGAGTCTATGGTGCAGTGTTGAGTCTATGGTGTAGTGTTGAGTCTATGGGCTGTGTTGAGTCTATGGACAGTGTTGAGTCTGTGGGTCGTGTTAATGCCCATAGACTCAACTCTGTGAAAAATAGCTTCATAGCTCATCAGATGCCTCAATATTTGGATTCTCTTTACAAGTGGAGGGCGGCTGCTGTCTGATCCCAGTCGAGTGATTAGCTGGGGACTTGGTTGGCATTGTTTAGCATAGGGGCATCTCAGTGGCCAGGAGATGTTAACTCCCTCGCCTGGTATGCAGGAGGTCGTGGTTTAGATCCCGACTCTGACGACGCCTGCTGCTGCTGTATACTTGGAGTTTGCTTGTTTGGCTCTCTCTCCCCGCGGTCGCGTGGATTTTTCTCCGGTTCCTCCGGTTGATTTGGAATCAACGTCACGCGTTTAGAGTATTTGGCTGCTATCAATGTGCACGCGATAAGCACAACGAGCTACTTAGCTCAGTGGGCATGACCTGGTAAAATAAAAAAAAACGTAGTTTCGTCTTTAGTTTGAGTGATTTTCGGGGAATTGTTTTGAATTGTTTAGCACAGCGGCGCAGCGGCGTCATCTCCCTCGCCTGCTGCGCACGACGCCGCGGCTTCTACTCTGTGTGTATTGTGGGTCAGCGTGTCTCTCGCTCTCCCCGCGGTCGCATGGATCTTGTCTCTTGGCTCCTCCGCTCACTCCCTCTCCACTCATTCACAACGGAGAACGCCGAGGGCTAGCGGGGGGGGGGGGGGGNAGGGCGCGCGTCATTATCGCTCACCGGCGTACGGTGACTCGACTTTGTTCGCGCGCCCTGTGCAGATGACGACGAGTGTGCCAAAGTTCACCTCCCTGCAACGGCACCTGCAACAACATCGCCGGCAGCTACACCTGCAGCTGCGGCTCCGGGCTGGCCCTGGCCTCGGACGGTCACTCCTGCATCGGTGAGTGGTCAACTGTGAAGGGGGAGGGTGGGTGGGGGGGCGCTTGCTGTTGGATCGTTACCTTGTGTTTAGTTTATTAAACAAAGCGATACGAAATATGGGGTTGGGTCCGAAAAAAGAAAAGATTTGCACCATTGGAACCTCATTTGCCAGTAAAAAATGTGATAATTGTTTTTGTACCCTTTTATCTGGCAACAAAACTGACACCTTTTTTACAAGGAGTCATGTTTGCATAGACCACAATACCTGCAGTCATTATGCAAACAAAAACACAACTCAGAGTAAACAAAAAACATAACTCAGAATTATGTTTTTTGTTTGCATTATGACTGCAGGTATTGTGGTCTATGCAAACATGACTCCTTGTAAAAAAGGTGTCAGTCTTGTTGCCAGATAAAGGGTAAAAAAACATTATCAAAGAAAAGATTGTTGAGACACGCCGGGTTATTTTCGTCGACTTTGACAAATCGCAGAGGGGGCTACGATGTTTGACTGGATCACCGCTGGTGCTGACGGTAACAGACTGTTGGGACAAGTGCTGTTGGTTAGTAGCACCTACGAAGGCCGGCACGGTGGCACACGAGGGGGTGGGGTAGTCAGCACCACTCTGTCCACCGCCTTTGTCTCCCCAGTGGCGATGTTTACTACACACCGCACCGGGTACTCATTTGAGGCTGAGTCGAGCTAAGGGAGACCCGGGACATTTCAGATAATCGTCGCCGGGTTTGCAGCGCAGCGTAGCGCTAACCGCTGAACCAGTAACTCATTGGCACGTTTTGGATTCAGTGCGAAGATCCTTTGCTAATTGGACATGTGGTGTCGGGATGGGTGGCGGGTTTATAGGTAGCAACATTTATATTGACGCCATGTCTAACCAAGAACGCGACAAAACACACATTCATTATTGGCACAAGGTACGAGAGGGGGAGGTGGTCCTCGACGTGAAAGAAATTGGCAAGTTATTACAACTGGGAGTTGGGACTGACCAATGGACGAGAGGCAGCGGCGAGCGTACAGCGACATTCTACGGCACGTGGCGTCGGACGGGCTAACGCAAGATCCCAAAGGCGAAAAAAATGCACCGTTAGACTAAAAATTCCCCGCCCTGACCCATCCCCGAACTCCCTTTTAATCTCATCTTCCGCCGCGTTTTTTCCTGTTGTCGCCAACTCGGTCGTTGTTGTTGTTGTTGTGACCCCAGACGTCGACGAGTGCACCTCGTCGCCGTGCAACCAGAACTGCGTCAACACCTTCGGCTCCTTCTACTGCACCTGCAACCCCGGATTCGTGCTCAGCGCGCCCACGACGTGCACCGGTAAAACACACGCCACGGGTGAAACACAGGCCACGGGTAAAACACAGGCACAGGGGGTGGGAGGGGGGCACGCTTTCACGCGTGCAGCAGCGACGGCTTCGCTGCTTGTCCGGGAAGGATCTTTATTTAAGGAGCCACGTGGCTCTCCTCGAGCCCGCGAAGAACGCCCTGCGGCAGCCCCGATTCTCCGCGCGTCCGCCTTATATACGGTGCGAGGCCACGCCCCTGTCCGAGGTCACGCCCCTTGTCACGTGACCACGCCCCTGTCACGTGACCACACCCCTTGTGCCGAGGCCACGCCCCTGTCCCGTGGCCACGCCCCTGTTCCCGATCCTTCTCGTTGACCCTAGTCCACTCGCCCTGCAGGTTGACTCCACTGTGTCCCTAGATCACCTGGCCACGCACCTATTCTCGGTCATCCTCATAGCCACTAGCCCCGTCACACTGCAGCTTGACTCTCCTGCCACCGCACGTGGAAGGCGGTTCACACTCACGTGACTGCTGTTGGTGGTGGTGATTCGGCACCCGCATTGGCGCGCAAGTTGACGACGTCCCATCTGTGACCTCCGCTCTATCGGAGACCGAAACAGGAAGAGGGGGGAGGATTCCTCGGCAGCTCTGTGGCTGTCGCCTGATGCTGCTGCTGGTTGTTGCAGTTGTTGTTGTAATTACCGGCAAAACGTCACGGCTACTCGAATTGTAAACGTTGTCGTGGGTTTACTCCCCAACCACACGACCGGTTAGTGCTGTACTAGAAACGAATTGGCACTTTTGTTCACGTGACAAACCCCTTACTTTACAATAGCCGCTCCCACTTAGACACTCATCTCTAACTGAGTTGCTTCTTCAAACCATCCACCACAGGCGCAACGGTGGCTAGGAGATGTTAACTCCCTCGCCTGTTACACAGGAGGTCGTGGGTACGATACCGACCCTGACACCAGCTGTGTATTTGGAGTCTGCGTCTCTCTCATCATCATCACGGTGGCTAGGAGATGTTAACTACCTCGCCTGTTACACAGGAGGTCGTGGGTATGATACCGACCCTGACACCAACTGTGTATTTGGAGTCTGCGTCTATCTCATCATCATCACGGTCGCTAGGAGATGTTAACTACCTCGCCTGGTGTACAGGAGGTCGTGGGTACGATACCGACCCTGACGCCTGCTGCTGTATATTTGGAGTTTGCGTCTCTCTCTCTCATCATCATCACGGTGGCTAGGAGATGTTAACTCCCTCGCCTGGTATACAGGAGGTCGTGAGTTCGCTCCCGACCCTGACACCAGCTGTGTATTTGGAGTTTGCGTCTCTCTCATCACCATCACGGTGGCTAGGAGATGTTAACTACCTCGCCTGGTGTACAGGAGGTCGTGGGTTCGATCCCGCTGATGTATACTTGGAGTCTGCGTCTCTCTCTCTCCCCGTGGTCAGTCATTTGTCACCAGAACGAGCTCTGTGGCTGAGTGGGCCTTACCTGTAAACTGAAAATTAGGTCGACATGTGTGGGGAGCGGTGGTGCAGCGGTTAGCGCTGCGCTGCTGCGCTACGAACCCGATAACCTGAGTTCGATTCCCGCTCACGGACCAATGCCGCCAGTGACGATTATCTGAACAGTCCTGGGCCTCCTCCCCTAGGTCGACTCGGCCTCAAACGAGCACCTGGTTCTATGTTGTTAAACAACGCCACTGGGGGAGCAAAGGCGGCCGGGCGTGCGAACCACCCCTCTCGTGTGCCACGGTGCTGCTGCTCACTCGCCACGAACAGCACTTTCCCCAACGATGTGTTGAAGCTACACGGGACCTTTGTCTCTGTCTCCCGCAGACGTTGACGAGTGCGCGCCATCTCCGGGCCCCTGCAACCAGACCTGCACCACTCGGTCGGCGCCTTCGCCTGCTCCTGCTCTACCGGATGGAAACTGGGCAAAGACAACAGCAGCTGTGAAGGTGCGGGGAGAGAGGCATTGAGTGCAGCTCCTGCACTTAAACGTCTGTCTTGTGGGTGGGTGGGTGAGCGGGTGGGTGAGCAGGTGGGTGAGTGAGTGGGTGGGTGAGTGGATGGGTGAGTAGGTGGGTGGGTGAGTAGGTGGGTGGGTGAGTAGGTGGGTGGGTGAGTAGGTGGGTGGGTGAGCGAGTGGGTGAGCGGGTGGGTGAGTCAGCGAGTGGGTCGGTGAGCGGGTGGGTGAGTGAGCGGGTGGGTGGGTGAGTGAGTGGGTGGGTTAGTGGGTGAATGAGTGAGTGCGTGGGTGAGTTAATGGGTGAAGGAGTGAGCAGATGGGTGAGCGTGTCAGTGGGTGAGTTAGTGGGTGAGTGAGTGAGCGGATGAGTGAGTGAGTGGGTGGGTGGTTGAGTGAGTGGGTGAGTTAGTGGGTGAATGAGTGAGTGGGTGGGTGAGTTAAGTGGGTGAGTGAGTGAGCAGATGGGTGAGTGTGTCAGTAGGTGAGTTAGTGGGTGAGTGAATGGGTGAGTTAGTGAGCTAATGAGTGAGTGAGTGGGTGGGTGAGTGAGTGGGTGAGTTAGTGGGTGAATGAGTGAGTGGGTGGGTGAGTTAGCGGGTGAATGAGTGAGTGAGCGGGTGGGTGAGTGTGTGAGTGGGTGAGTTGCTGGGTGAGTGAGTGGGTGAGTTAGTGAGCGGGTGGGTGAGTGTGTGAGTTAGTGGGTGAGTGAGTGGGTGAGTGAGTGGGCAGGTGGGTGAGTGAGCGAGTGAGTGAGTGAGCGGGTGAGTGAGTGGGTTAGTTAGTGAGCGGGTGGGTGAGTGTGTGAGTTAGTGGGTGAGTGAGTGGGTGAGTGAGTGGGTGAGTGGGTAGGTGGGTGAGTGAGTGGGTGAGTGAGTGAGCGGGTGGGTGAGTGGGTAAATTAGTGTTTGAGTGAGTGAGTGGGTGAGTTAGTGGGCGAATGACTAACTGGTGCGGTGTGTACACACCACCACTGGGGAGACAAAGGCGGCCGGCGTGGCGCTGCCAAACCACCCCCTCGTGTGCCGCAGTGCCGGCCTGCTCGTGAACAGCACTCGCCCCAACTGTCTGCTAACGGCGACACGGGGGGTGGTGGGTCACCCTTTGTCCACGTTGCCTGCGTCGTGTAGACATTGACGAGTGTGCCCTCGACACGGACGGCTGCCTGGGCGACTGCGTGAACACGGACGGGAGCTTCCACTGCACGTGCCTCAAAGGATTCCGTCTGGACGTTGATCAACTGACTTGCATCGGTACGTAACGAAAAGCGACTATGCCGCTATATATAGAAATGTTTTTTTTTATTTTTTTATTTTTTTACCACGTAAGGAAGCTGTTGCGGGGCCTCTAGCAATGTGTTATAAAGGGGCACTAACTTAAAAAACACAAATATTAAAACACACATTTTTTTACTTGCATAGTAAAGTGATTGTATGTTTTCATTCGCTATACAGCCGGATAATACGGCAAATCGATAACCTTAAACACCCAGTCGTTCGTAAAAGTCGAAGGTGGTATAGTACTATAGTAATAGAGCAAGTGTAGAATCACTGAACCGGAATTGATAGCTTGAAAGCATTGAGCGTGGGGCCCTTGAAAGTGCGGGGCCCGTAGCCTGTGTAGCTACTACACGTGCAGCTTCTACACATGTAGCTACAACACGTGTAGCTACTACACGTGTAGCTACCACATGTGCAGCTACTACACGCGCAGCTACAACATGTGTAGCTACAGCATGTGCAGCTCCTGTTGCTACGAGGATCATCCGGCACTGTAGGGGGGCCACCGCACTCCCGTGGTGTTTGTGTATCGTGTGTTTGCTGCCGTTACGTTCTGTGCCCGTGTAACCGCTACTGGACATCTGTAAAAAAATATCTTGCTAGCTCAAGGGATTCTTCATCGTTAAATAAATGTTCCTGATTCTGAGATAAAATCTCGGCTACACAGGGGATCTTTGTCTGTAACGTTGGGAGGAGCGGTGGTGAAGGAGCGGTTAGCGCACTGCTGCACTACGAACCTGGTGAACCCGAGTTCGATTACCGCACACGGCTACCAACACCGGTGACGATTATCTGAAGCAGGTCCTGGGCCTCCCCTAGGTCGACTCAGCCTCAAATGAGTACCTGGTGCGGTGTGTAGTAAACATTGCCACTGGGGGAGAGACAAAGGCGGCCGGGCCTGGCGCCGGCCACCAACCCCTCGTGTGCCGTGCCGGCCTGCATCGGTGCTGCTCATGAGCAGCGCTTGCCCCGACAGCCTCTTGAAGGCTACATAAATGTGTAGTGAGACACTCAGAGACACTTGGAGTAGGAGGCACTCTATTTATCACAGCCGTCACGGGGTACAGGGGGTGGCTACACTCTCAGTCGGGACGGCTAGCGGACTGCCTGAGTGACGACGCCGCGGAGGTGAGGACGTCGACGAAGACTCCAGCAGCCCGACGGGATCCCACTCACAGCGACAGCCCCGAGCCTTCGCTCGGCGCTCCCCTTTTATCCTCCCGGCGAGGCCTCGCTCCGTCCCCGGCCACGCCCCCCTTCTAGAACCTCCTAGCGGGTTCCCGGGCTCACCTCACGTGCCCCCCCCTCCCCCCTGTCACCTTTGCCCTACGTCCCTCTCTCTGGCTTATCACGTGACCTGCTGACGGACAGGGCTGCTGCAACCGCAGATCCCCTTCTCTGCCAGCAGCCGGCGCTGCGTTGCACGGTGACCATTCCATGTCACTGCACACGTGCGACGGGGGAGACGTCGACGATTGCCGTCGTGTGTGCGTTCTCACAGATGTGTTGGAGTGCGCCAGCAGCCCTGTGCGCACACGTGCACCGAGCTGCTCGGAGGATTCCAGTGCAACTGCATGGCCGGCTGGGAGTTGGCGACGGACAGCTCGTCCTGTATCGGTAAGTAGAGGGCGAACGTCGCGACTCGGGTTGCAGCCAGCAGGGCCTGGGTTTGATTGCTGACTCGGGAGCCCTTTTCGGTGTGACGTCTTGTACGTTCTCTCTTCCCTGTTCTGCAGAGTGAGTGAGTGGAGTTTGTATGATCTCTCCCTGTTCTACAGAGTGAGTGAGTGGAGTTTGTACGTTATCCCTTCCCCTGTTCTACAGAGTGAGTGAGTGGAGTTTGTACGTTCTCCTGCCCCTGTTCTGCAGAGTGAGTGAGTGGAGTTTCTATGTTCTCTGCCTGTTCTACAGAGTGAGTGAGTGTGTGGAGTTTGTTTGATCTCCCCTGTTCTACACAGTGAGTGGAGATTGTATTATCTCCCCCTGTTTTATAGAGTGAGTGGAGTTTGTATGATCTACCCCTGTTCTACAGAGTGAGTGAGTGGAGTTTGTATGATCTCCTCCTGTTTTACAGAGTGAGTAGAATTTGTATGATCTCCCCCTGTTCTACAGAGTGAGTGAGTTGAGTTTGTATGATCTCTGCCTGTTCTACAGCATGAGTGAGTGAGTAGAGTTTGTGTGATCTCCCCCTGTTCTACAGAGTGAGTGGAGTTTGTGTGATCTCCCCCTGTTCTACAGACTGAGTGAGTGGAGTTTGTGTGATCTCCCCCTGTTCTACACAGTGAGTGAGTGAAGTTTGTGTGATCTCCCCCAGTTCTACACAGTGAGTGAGTGGAGTGTGTATGATCTCCCCCTGTCCTACAGAGTGAGAGTGAGGGGGTTTGTATGATCTCCCCCTGTCCTACAGAGTGAGTGAGTGTAGTTTGTATGATCTCCCCCTGTTTTACAGAGTGAGAGCGAGTGAGTGGAGTTTGTATAATTCTCTGCCCGAACAGTCTGTTAAGGCTACACGGGGGATCTCTGTCTTCGTGTGTGGTCGTTGCAGATGTGGACGAATGCAAGCTGAACAGCGACAAGTGCAACCAGACTTGCGTCAACACGAATGGGTCGTACATCTGCGAGTGTCAACCTGGCTTCTCTCTCAACGCCGATCTCCTCATGTGTGACAGTGAGACACGCACACAGACACGTGTCCGCCCGTGAAGCCCAATAGACTCAACACTTCCCCTAGACCCAACACTGCCCATAGACTCAACACTGCCCATAGACTCAACACTGCACCATAGACTCAACACTGCCCATAGACTCAACACTGCCCATAGACTCAACACTGCACCATAGACTCAACACTGCCCATAGACTCAACACTGCTGCCCATATACTCAACACTGCTTCCCATAGACTCAACACTGCCCATAGACCCAACACTGCACCATAGACTCAACACTGCTACCCATAGACTCAACACTGCCCATAGACCCAACACTGCACCATAGACTCAACACTGCTACCCATAGACTCAACACTGCCCATAGACCCAACACTGCACCATAGACTCAACACTGCACCATAGACTCAACACTGCTACCCATAGACTCAACACTGCCCATAGACCCAACACTGCACCATAAACTCAACACTGCTACCCATAGACTCAACACTGCTACCTATATCCTCAACACTGCCACCCATAGACTCAACACTACCCATAGACTCAACACTGCTACCCATAGACTCAACGCTGCTACCTATATCCTCAACACTGCCCATAGACTCAAGGCTGCTACCCATATCCTCAACACTGCCCATAGACTCAACACTGCTACCATAGACTCAACACTGCTACCTATATCCTCAACACTGCCATAGACTCAACACTGCCCATATCCTCAACACTGCCCATAGACTCAACACTATCCATAGACTCAACACTGCCCATAGACTCAACACTGCTCAGAGACTCAACACTGCTCAGAGACTCAACACTGCTACCTATATCCTTAACACTGCCCATAGACTCAACACTGCCCATAGACTCAACACTGCTCAGAGACTCAACACTGCTACCTATATCCTTAACACTGCCCATAGACTCAACACTACCCATAGACTCAACACTGCCCATAGACTCAACACTACCCATAGACTCAACACTGCCCATAGACTCAACACTGCTCAGAGACTCAACACTGCTAACTATATCCTTAACACTGCCCATAGACTCAACACTACCATAGACTCAACACTGCCCATAGACTCAACACTACCCATAGACTCAACACTGCCCATAGACTCAACACTGCTCAGAGACTCAACACTGCTACCTATATCCTTAACACTGCCCATAGACTCAACACTACCCATAGACTCAACACTGCCCATAGACTCAACACTGCTCAGAGACTCAACACTGCTAACTATATCCTCAACACTGCCCATAGACTCAACACTACCCATAGACTCAACACTACCCATAGACTCAACACTGCCCATAGACTCAACACTACCCATAGACTCAACACTACCCATAGACTCAACACTGCCCATAGACTCAACACTACCCATAGACTCAACACTACCCATAGACTCAACACTACCCATAGACTCAACACTGCCCATAGACTCAACACTGCCCATAGACTCAACACTGCCCATAGACTCAACACTACCCATAGACTCAACACTGCCCATAGACTCAACACTGCCCATAGACTCAACACTGCCCATAGACTCAACACTACCCATAGACTCAACACTGCACCATAGACTCAACACTGCACCATAGACTCAACACTGCCCATAGACTCAACACTGCCCATAGACTCAACACTGCCCATAGACTCAACACTGTCCATAGACTCAACACTGCCATTGACTCAACACTGCCCATAGACTCAACACTGCCCATAGACTCAACACTGCATCATATACTCAACACTGCCCATTGACTCAACACTGCCCATAGACTCAGCACTGCTCAGAGACTCAACACTGCCCATAGACTCACACTGCCCATAGACTCAACACTGTTACTCATAGACTCAACACTGCTACCTATAGAATTAACACCGCCCATAGACTCAAAACTGCCTATGGACTCAACACTGCCCATAGATTCAGCGATACTCATAGCCTCAACCCTGGCCCTGCACATGAAGCAGCCCGCCTTCTTAACTGCATTCCGTTCCTCTCTCGAAGTCTCACCTCTTCTCCACCCCCAGTCCCTCTTCCCTTGCCCCTTCACTACTTGCCATCACCTCCACTACCCTTCCCTAGCCCCCAGGGTAGCCTTCCATCAAGCCCACCACAATACTAACAAGGCCACCACAACACTATCCAGGCTACCACAATACTATTGAGGTCACCACAATACTATCCAGCCCACCACAATACTATCCAGCCCACCACAATACTATCCAGCCCACCACAATACTATCCAGCCCATCACAATACTAACAAGCCCACCACAATACTATCCAGCCCACCCCAATACTATCCAGCCCACCACATTACTATCCAGCCCACCACAATGCTAACAAGCCCACCACAATATTATCAAGGCCACCACAATACTATCCAGCTCACCACAATACTAACAAGGCCACCACAATACTATCCAGCCCACCACAACACTATCCAGGCTACCACAATACTATCCAGGCTACCACAATAATATTGAGACCACCACGATACTATCCAGCCACCACAATACTAACAAGCCCACCACAATACTAACAAGCTCACCACAATACTAACAAGCCCACCACAATATTATCCAGGCTACCACAATACTATTGAGACCACCACAATACTATCCAGCCCACCACGATACTATCCAGGCCACCACAGTGCTAACGCACGTTCATGCCCATTTCGTTTGACAGACATCAACGAGTGCAATGGAGGAACAGGCCCCTGCCAACAGATCTGCACGGACTCCTACGGGTCGTATGCCTGCTCGTGCAACCCTGGCTTCTTGCTGTCGACAGACAAGCACTCGTGCGTGGGTGAGTGGGGCTCGTACACAGATACAGGCAAAGGTGTCCCTCCCGTGTAGCCTCTGACAGACTGTCGGGGCAAGTGCTGTTTGTGTGTAGCAGCTATGACGGATGGAGGCAGGCACGGCACACGAGGGGGTGGGTGAGTCGTACACGTACAAAGATAAAGGTCCCCCTTATGGCCTCTAACTGACTGTCGGGGCAAGCACTGTCTGTCGGCAAGTAGCAGCACCATGAAGGCCAGCACGGCACTGCGACTCCTCCACTTACGGACATTCGACTTGTGAACTTTCAGAGATACGAACAAAGCTGGTCCGTATGTCCAGTTGCCTTTTCGGACCGAGAGTTGTAAGTTCAACCGCCGCGCATTAGATGGTGGTGGTGGCATCTACATCTACAGAAGATGTAGAACCAGTGGCATCTACATCTGCAGAACATGTAGAACCAGTGGCATCTACATCTGCAGAACATGTAGAACCAGTGGCATCTACATCTGCAGAACATGTAGAACCAGTGGCATCTACATCTGCAGAACATGTAGAACCAGTGGCATCTACATCTGCAGAACATGTAGAACCAGTGGCATCTACATCTGCAGAACATGTAGAACCAGTGCCATCTACATCTGCAGAAGATGAACCGGTCGCATTTACACCTACAGGAGATTATTCAAATTTTAAAGCTATTCCGATGTACACACCATACAACACGTTTGGAATCGCCAGGAGCAAAGTTGGACTTACGAAGAGACTTCTGGAACCTAATTCGTTCACAACTAGAGAGGTCCCTGTAAGTCAGGGGTGGGGAACGTCCGGCCCGCGGGCCGTATAAGGCCCCGCGAAATCATTTGGTGTGGCCCTGCCAAGGCAACCGCAGGCGGCACTCGAAATTCAATGAATCTAGGAGCATACCTGGAAAAGCAGTTGCGAGTAGCAACAACATCATCAATACCAGCTAACATCACACGCCTCGCCAAAGAGAAGCAGTTCCAGCCCATCGCATTAGGGGTGAGTTAATTAAATGCTTGACCAAATACAACGGGCTAATTTTGAAGTTGATAATTTTGTATGGCCCGCGAATGATGTTGTAAATATCCAAACGGCCCTTGGCATAGACAAGGTTCCCCACGCCTCCTGTAAGTAAAACAAACAAAAACCCGTCGTTGCCTCGCCGCCAACCCCCTCCGCTAGACGTGAACGAGTGCGACTCAGCCAACGGCGGATGCGCTCAGATCTGCGACAACACGAACGGGAGTTACGCGTGCGCCTGCATGCCGGGCTACACGCTCAACGCCGACGGTCACCTGTGCGACGGTGAGTTGGGAACGCGCCGGAAGGTCGGTTCACACGTCGAAGCGCCGCGAGCCTGGCGGGCAGCGGCGACGAACTGAAACTTCGACTGGAAACTATTTTTTGGTCTTTTTTTAGAGGCAGGGCCGCCCCCCATTGCTGAGCTGCCGTGCACCTTACGTAGGTATAAAGTAAAAACTAAATTATATTCTTAGGTTTTTTTCGGTAAAGTCACGTAGGTAAAAAATTTAAATTAATAAAAGTAAAATAAAATAAAAATCACGACGTTTCGGAGGCAACACAAGCTTCCGCCTCCGAAACGTCGTGATTTTTATTTTTTATTTTATTTTATTTTAATTTTTTACCTACGTGACTTTACCGAAAAAACCTAAGAATATGAATCCTTGCAGTCACGAAAGCTTCAAATCTAGAAAAACTAAATTAATTTATTTTCATTTTTCACCAACGTGACTTTACCGAAAGAACCAAAGAGTATGGATCCCTGCAGTCACGAACACTTCAAATCTAGAATGTTGTGCAGCTCCTATTTCAGAAGTGACTTCTGGTTATCACAAGTGATAGGTGCTCAACGAAGTGGCTCATCATCATCGCGTGGAAATTCATAGCGGAAGCCAGATGCTCTAAGAACTAAACAACTTATTTTACGATAATTGTTTTATACCCTTCTATCTGGCAACAAAACTGACACCTTTTTTTACAAGGAGTCATGTTTACATAGACCACAATACCTGCGGTCATAATGCAAACAAAAAACACAACTCTGATAACGTGCATTGTCCTTGAAGTTTATTGGTCCACACCCGAGACAGCTTTCCTTAGAGCCTAGTCTTACTTCAAGGACAATGCACATTATCAGAGTTGTGTTTTTTGTTTGCATTATGACCGCAGATATTGTGGTCTACGTAAACATGACTCCTTGTAAAAAAGTGTCAGTTTTGTTGCCACATAGAAGGGTAAAAAACCAATTATCTATTTTCACTCAAGAGGTTCTGGTGTAAAAAACTATTTACTTCACCAACTATCCATTGACCATGTAGCTTTGAGCAGAAGCTATGAAGCCCAACAAATCAGACTCGGTTTCAGCGGTTTCTAACGCGAACAACTTGAGTTATCATTGGAACGCGTTAAGGAAATCGTTACGTTTTTAAACACACAATTGAGGAAAATATTTTTAATATTNGAATTTTTTAAATCCTTTATATTAAGTTCACTTGCTCGCTTACGACCGTGCAAATCTTTCGGTCGTTTTTTAACCCACTTCCGTGATCCAATCGAGCTGACACAGACTCACGAACAATTAATGTTCGTGAATTTTTTTCCCAAATTTGACACTTTTTAGGAAAATATTATATTTAATTACCAATTGCTTAATGGTGGCAGGCAATCATCTGACCCATAGGTGGCAGCCATCTCAAGCCAGAGGACGAGAGGACTCTAGCCGCCACGCATATAAAGGATTTAGAGTGAAAAACTTTGTTTTTACGGGTTATACTTGTTCTGGTCTCCAGCTGCTGCGTGGGGCGGTGCCCCAACGCCCCCTAGAGGACGAACCGCGCTGGGCCACGGCGTCCTGGAGATGAGAGAGAGAAAGCGTTTGCTCGTTAGTTCATGAATTAATTCATAACTGTTACGCCAGTGGGAAAATTATAGCAATAAAGCCACGTGTTGATAAAATACGTGAGGCTGAATACACCCACTCACACACTCACTCACTCATCCACCCACCCACTCACTCAGTTACACACTCACTCACCCACTGATTCACCCAACCACTCACTCAGTCACACACTCACTCACCTACCCACTCACCCACTCACCCACACACTCACCCACCGATTCACCGAACCACTCACCCAACCACTCACTCACTCACACACCCACTCACCACCCACACACTCACCCACACACTCACCCTCCGATTCACCCAACCACTCACTCACACACTATCACCCACCCACACACTCACTCACCCACTCACCCACACACTCACCACCGATTCACCCAACCACTCACCCAACCACTCACTCACTCACACACCCACTCACGCACCCACACACTCACCCACACACTCACCCTCCGATTCACCCAACCACTCATTCAGTCACACACTCACCACCCACACACTCACCCACTCACCCACCGACTCACCCACACACTCAGTCATCCACTCAATCATTCATCCACCCACGCTCAACCACTCACCCACCCACTGACTAACCCACTCACTCACCCACCCACCCACTAAAGTATAGAATTGCCGAAGGAGTGTATTCATGTGATGATGATGATGGTGGTGGCACTGAGTGGCAGATTTGTGGCCAGACACGTGTGTGTTAACGGAAACACAATTGACTTGTGACTCACACTGCTCACACACACAATACACACACACCACAACACACACACCACAACACACACACCACAACATACACACACCACAATACACACACACACACCACAACACACACAACACACACACACAATACACACACACACCACAACACACCACAACACCACACACACACACACCAACACGACACACACACACCACAACACACCACAACACCACAACAACACCACAACAACACGACACACACACAACAACACACACACACCACAACACACACACACCACAACAACACCACAACACCACAATACACACACCACACCACAACACACACACCCCACAACACACACACCCCACAACACCACAACACACGACTCACCGCCCTCTGGCCCACCGCTAGACGTGGACGAGTGTTTGCTGAACGCCGCCGGCTGCCAGGATGTCTGCACCAACAACGTGGGCTCCTTCGCCTGCTCCTGTCCCGCCGGCTTCAAGCTGCAGGCTGATGGCAAGAGCTGCTCAGGTGAGCAGCAGGGCCAGCGTGCGCGCCACGGGTGAGCGTGCGGGTGGGCGGTGGGTGGGCGAGCGGGTGAGTCTGCGGGTGAGCGGGTGGGTGAGCGGGTGGGTGAGCGGGTGGGTGAGCGTGCGGACGTGCGGGTGGGTGAGCGTGTGGGTGAGCGGGCGGGTGAGTCTGCGGGTGAGCGGGTGGGTGAGCGGGTGGGTGAGCGGGTGGTGAGCGTGCGGACGTGCGGGTGGGTGAGCGTGTGGGTGAGCGGGTGGGTGAGTCTGCGGGTGAGCGGTTGGGTGAGCGGGTGGGTGAGTGGGTGGGTGAGCGTGCGGACGCGCGGGTGGGTGAGCGTGTGGGTGAGCGGGTGGGTGAGTCTGCGGGTGAGCGGGTGGGTGAGCGGTGGGGTGAGCGGGTGGGTGAGCGTGCGGGTGATCGGGTGGGTGAGTGTGCGGGTGAGCGGGTGGGTGAGCGGGTGGGTGAGCGGGTGGGTGAGTGTGTCGGTGAGCGGGTGGGTGAGCGGGTGGGTGAACATGCGGGTGAGCAGGTGGGTGAGCGGGTGGGTGATCATGTGTGTCTGTGCGCGTGTGTCTGCGTATGTCTGTATGTGTCTGTGCGTGTGTCTGCGTGTGTCTGTGCGTGTGTCTGCGTGTGTCTGTGCGTGTGTCTGTGCGCGTGTGTCTTGCGCGTGTGTCTGCGTGTGTCTGTGCGTGTGTCTGTGCGCGTGTGTCTTGTGCGTGTGTCTGTGTGTGTGTCTGTGCGCGTGTGTCTGTGTGCGTGTGTCTGTGTGCGTGTGTCTGTTTGCGTGTGTCTGTGTGTGTGTCTGTGCGCGTGTGTCTGTGCGTGTGTCTGCGTGTGTCTGTGCGTGTGTCTGTGTGTGTCTGTGCGTGTGTCTGCGTGTGTGTGCGTGTGTCTGCGTGTGTGTGCGTGTGTCTGTGTGTGCGCGTCTGTGGTATCCGCAGACATCGACGAATGCGCCGACCCAGCGCTCAGCGGCTGCAGTGACTTCTGCATCAACACGAACGGCTCCTTCAAGTGCGGCTGCCACCCTGGATACCAGCTGTTCAACCAGACCGCGTGCCAAGGTAGCGCCCTCGCCTCTCGCGTCGTCGTCGTGTGTTTGTTGAACTTCTTTCGCACCGTACGTAGCCAGCCCCGCTCACCGGGGGTGCGGCGGAAGCACAACAACAAACTAAACACAACAAGCAGGCGGATAACGAAGCATTGCTCGCTGTATATTCAACAAAAACATTTCACCGGGTAAGGCCCACTGAGCCGTACAGCTCTCTTTCAGAAGCCACCCGGCACACATTGCCGGCCTTCCTAGGTGCTGCTGGCCAACAGCACTCGCCCCAGCAGCCTGTTGAGGCTGTCCAGGTGATCTTTGTCTCTGTGTGAGTCAGCGAGCGTGAGAGTTCGTACGTGCACGTGTGGCACCTCCCTTGCAAGCATCGAACACATTCCTGCGGAGGGAGCTGGTAGGAACGTTGGGTTGCTCGGTCAATGGCCAGGGTCAACGGCGGCGTGGTGTATTCCGCAAATATGCCCGACTGTGAGGGCGGGCACAAGCCGGCGTGAGTAGGTTAAACGTTGAGTTTTATAAGGGCACCACGGGGTGACCAGCCCCTCCCCACCCAGCCCACCCCTCCCACCCCCACCCAGCCCCACCCAGCCCATCCCCACCAGCCCCTCCCCACCCAGCCCTTCCCCACCCTCCCCTCCCCATGCAGCCCCTCCCTCCCCACCCAGCCCCTCCCTGCACGACGGACGGACACAATAATCCCCTGTGGGCTGGTGTAACCAGGAGGGTCCTACCAGTAAAATCTCCCTTTCTAGCAATCAAGCAGGCGGTGTTGAGATGTTCAGACACCAAAGTGAAACCCTTTCGCAAGGAATAGTGTGCTGCACGAACCGCACTCGTGTGGTGAAGCATGCACACACGCACACACTGGACAACACGCTCTGCCCGTGTATGATGATGCGTTGGCTTTGTGCAGTGTTCGCCTGTTGGCGTCCTCTGGGCTAACGCTGCTCGAGACGAGTCTCTAAAGAGGGCTGCTGTCTCTGGGGTGGACCGATCAGTTTCAAAGACAATGCCCCACACACGAGGCAGAGCGTGTTGTTGTATTTGTGTGTGCGTGTGTGCACCAGAAGCAGTACACGGTTCCTTACTAAAGGGTTTCAGTTTGGCGTTTTAACATCTCAACACAGCCTGGTTCATTGCCAGAAAGGCTAAAACCTATTCTCAGGCGCTACATCCACCGACAGCACTTGCCCCCAGCAGTGTGTTGAGGCTACACGGGGACCTTTACCTTTGCCTTTGCCCCCACGCAGACATCGACGAGTGCGCCACCAGCAACGGGAAGTGCCAGCAGCTGTGCGTCAACAGCGCCGGCTCCTTCGCCTGCCAGTGCCACGTGGGCTACGTGCTGCTGGATAACGAGAGCGCCTGCATGAGTGAGTCACGTGGTGGGGGTGTGGGTGGTGGGGGTGGTGGTGGGGGTGGGGGTGGTGGGGGTGGTGGTGGTGGGGGTGGTGAAGGTGGTGATGGGGGTGGTGGGTGGGGTGGTGGTGGTGGGGGGTGGTGGTGAAGTGGTGATGGGGTGGTGGTGGGGGTGGTGGTGGTGGGGTGGTGGTGGTGGTGGTGAAGGTGGTGATGGGGGTGGTGGTGGGGTGGTGGTGGTGGGGTGGTGGTGGTGAAGGTGGTGATGGGGGTGGTTGGTGGGGGTGGTGGTGGTGGTGGGGTGGTGGTGGTGAGGTGGTGATGGGGGTGGTGGTGGGGTGGTGGTGGTGGGGGTGGTGGTGGTGGTGGTGAAGGTGGTGATGGGGTGGTGGTGGGGTGGTGGTGGTGGGGGTGGTGGGGGTGGGGGTGGTGGTGGTGGGGTGATGGGGGTGGGGGCGGTGGGGTGGTGGGGGGAGTTACCACTCGTCTTGTCCACTGCTGGATGGATGGCCGGAGGTGACCCCCCTCTCTCTCTCCGTGTGACTGCTGCTACTACTGCTGCTACTGCTGCTGCTACTACTGATAACGCTGCTGCTGCTACTGCTGATGCTACTACTGCTGATGCTACTACTGCTGATGCTACTACTGCTGTTGTTGCTACTGCTGCTACTACTGCTGCTCCTCCAGCTACTGCTGCTACTCCTGCCGTTAAGGATCAATCAGCTTGAATATTTAATACTGGCAGCAAATCCGACAACCTACAAAGCTCTTTGCTCCCTCTCCCTTCTCTCTCACAGAGTGTGGAGGCAGCATGTCCCTGCTGTCGGACTCCATCGCGTCTCCGGGCTACCCCTACATCGGCTTCGCGGTGTCCGAGACGTGCACGTGGAACATCACGCTGCCCTGTTCTACCGCGTCAACATGACCTGCGGATCAGTGCTGTGAGTTCTACACGCACGGGCGTGCGTGCGTGCGTCTCGTCTGTCCGTGCGTCTGTCCGTCAATCCGTGCATCCATCCACCTGTCCATCTGTCTGTCCATCCACCCGTCCACTTGTTTGACTGTCCATCCGACTGTCCATCCGTCTGTCCATCTGTCTGACTGTCCATCTGTCTGTCTATCTGTCTGTCCATCCGTCTGTCCATCTGTCTGAATGTCCATCCGTCTGTCCATCTGTTCGACTGTCCATCCGTCTGTCCATCTGTCTGTCCATCCATCCGTCCACTTGTCTGACTGTCCATCCGACTGTCCATCTGTCTGAATGTCCATCCGTCTGTCCATCTGTTCGACTGTCCATCCGACTGTCCATCTGTCTGAATGTCCATCCGACTGTCCATCTGTCTGACTGTCCATCCGACTGTCCATCCGTCTGTCCATCTGTCTGACTGTCCATCCGACTGTCCATCTGTCTGACTGTCCATCCGTCTGTCCATCTGTCTGACTGTCCATCCGACTGTCCATCCGTCTGTCCATCTGTCTGACTGTCCATCCGACTGTCCATATGTCTGACTGTCCATCCATCCGTCCATCTGTCTGACTGTCCATCCGACTGTCCCGCCCGGTCCCCACGCCCGCAGGTTTGGCGACGCGGGGCTGTGCACCTACGCCAACATGAGCCTGGCGCTGTCCGCCACGTCCACCAAGAAGGTGTGCAAGGCACTCACCGCCCCAGCGCTCAGCTCCGCCAACGTCCTCCTGCTCGACTACTACAACTCGGGCACGGGGCTCGACACGGGCTTCCAGTGCAGCTACACCTCCTGTACGCGGACACCACCACCACCACCGCTCACCACCACTCACCACCACCACCACTCACCACCACTCACCACCACCACCACTCACCACCGCTCACCACCACTCACCACCACCACCACCACCACTGCTCACCACCGCTCACCACCACCACCACCGCTCACCACCACCACCACCACTCACCACCACTCACCACCACCACCGCTCACCACCGCTCACCACCATCGCTCACCACCATCGCTCACCACCANCACCACTCACCAACTCACCACCACTCACCACCGCTCACCACCACCACTCACCACCACCACCGGCACCACTCACCACCACCACCGCCACCACTCACCACCACCGCTCACCATCACCACTCACCACCATCACCACTCACCACCACCGCTCACCACCACCACCACCGCTCACCACCGCTCACCACCGCTCACCACCACCACCACCGCTCACCACCGCTCTCCACCACCACCCCGCTCACCACCACCGCTCACCACCGCTCTCCACCACCACCACCGCTCACCACTGCTCTCCACCACCACCACCGCTCCCCACCACCACCACTCAACACCGCTCACCACCACCACCACCGCCACCACCACCACTGCTCACCACCACCACCACCACCACCGCTCACCACCGCTCTCCACCACCACCACCGCTCACCACCACTCACCACCGCCACCACTCACCACCGCCACCACTCACCACCACCACCGCTCACCACCGTTCACCACCACCACCACTCACCACCACCACCACCGCTCCCCACAACCACCACCACCGCTCCCCACCACCACCACCACCACCACCACCACCACCACCGCTCCCCACCACCACTAACCACCATCACCACCACCGTTCCCCACCACCACCACCACTCCCACCACCACCACCACTCCCCACCACCACCACCACCAGCAATGGCCGCGCCGTGACCACGTGTCTCTCTCCCGTCCGCAGTCTACCGCCGGAGGCTGTCGCTCACCGCCGCCACGGGCAGCTTCATGGCTCCCAACGAGACCGCGACCACGTTCGCGAGTAACGCCAACCTCACCGTCACCATCACGCGCGCCGGCAAGTTCATCTGCACCAAGTTCACCTCCTTCAGGTGAGTCCACCGGTTCTAATTTGTTTTTAAATCTCACCCTCTCTCGTCTGTCTCTGTGTCTGTCTCTGTGTCTGTCTCTGTGTCTGTCTCTNCTGTCTCTGTGTCTGTCTCTGTGTCTGTCTCTGTGTCTGTCTCTCTGTCTCTGTGTCTGTCTCTGTGTCTGTCTCTGTGTCTGTCTCTGTCTCTCTCTCTTGTTTCTCAATTGTGAGCTCCTTTCACCTACGTGGAGCGGTGGTGTGGTGGGTGGTGGTGTGGTGGAGTGGTGGGTGGTGGTGGTGGTGGGGTGGTGGGTGGTGGGGTGGTGGTGTGGTGGGGTGGTGGTGTGGTGGGGTGGTGGTGTGGTGGGTGGTGGTGTGGTGGGTGGTGGTGGTGGTGGGGTGGTGGTGTGGTGGGGTGGTGGGTGTGGTGGGGTGGGGTGGTGGTGTGGTGGAGTGGTGGTGGTGTGGTGGAGTGGTGGGGTGGTGGAGTGGCGGTGGAGTGGTGGAGTGGTGGTGTGGTGGGTGGTGGAGTGGTGGTGTGGTGGGGTGGTGGAGTGGCGGTGGAGTGGTGGAGTGGTGGAGTGGTGGGGTGATCCTCATCTGAACACGAAACAAGCGACTACTTTATTTTGTATCTTACCAGTTAAGGCATCATCACCACGTCGACATCTACAGCACCCAAACCATCTGCACGCGCGGTGACGTTTGATTCTAAATGTGGAGGGGACAAAAACCGGAGGACACAGAGACAAATCCACGCTGCCACGGGGAGAGAGAGAGAGAGAGACACTACAAACTCCAAATATACAGCAGCAGCAGCAGCAGGCATTGTCAGGGGCGGGATCGAACCCACGACCTCCTGTACACCAGGCGAGGTAGTTAACATCTCCTAGCCACCGTGATGATGATGATGAGAGAGAGAGACGCAAACTCCAAATATACAGCAGCAGCAGGCATCGTCAGGCTCTGGATCGAACCCACGACCTCCTGTAGACCAGGCGAGGTAGTTAACATCTCATAGCCGGGCCACTGTCTCCGCCTCATTGAAGAACACAGACTCTTTGGTTCTTTCGGTAAAGTCACGCCAACTTCAGCAATGTTTTCTTGCTGTGGTTGTTCCACCTGATGAGATTGCTACTTGTGTTGCGATCGAATCGTCGCGGTTTGTTTTATTCTATTTCATTTCTACCCACGTGACTTTACCAAATAACCTAAGGGTATGGATTCCTGCAGTCACGAAAGCTTCGAATCGAGATTGAGGAAGACATCTCAACGGGTCACAGTTCCTATGATCACTGTTGCATTGCTTTATGGCTTTATTTTTGTGATTTCGAAAACATTTTTGTTTTGCCATGTTTGTTTGTTGTAGTACAGAGTTAGAATGAAGCCTTAATCTAAGTTGTCTTGTGGTGGTTGTTGTTTGACTTGCATCCAACTGGGATTTTTGCACACAGCGTGGGTGTACGGTGCTTTTTCTGCAATATCTTGCTGTTTAATCCTGGATCTTCTGTTTGCACTCAGTCACATAGTCACTTTAAGATGTTTCTTGTTCGTGTTTTAGTTTTTTTGTTTGTTGCGGTTGCACCCGAGTCAAGAGCCGCATGGCTCACAGGGTTATCTATATATATAGAAGGCAAAGGTGTGATTATGTGTGTCTGTTCAAAAAGTTTAGCGAACTTCCCAACACGCAACAAACTTGAAATTTGTCATGCGGGTACTTTCCAGACTGTACACCATGCACAAATTATACAAATACACTTTTGTGTTTTTTTTGTGGAGGGGGGGGGGAGCTCAATAATGCATATATTTTTGCAGGCAAGTGATCTGTGACGTCACATTTATGTCACGTGTGGAAGCGTAACGCATTGTGTTGTAGTGGTTAGCGCACTGTGTGTGTGTGGGGGAGTGGTGGTGTAGTGTTAGCGCGCCGCACTACGAACCCGGCGACTCGAGTTCGATTCCCGCTCACGGCCACCACCGGTGACGATTATTTCAACCGGTCCTGGGCCTCCCCTAGGTCGACTCAGCCTCAAACGAGTAACTGCTGTGCTGTGTGAACATCGCACACTGGGGAGACAAAGGCGGCCGGGCGTGGTGAATCCAAGTCCCGGGCGAAGCCGCGTAGTAAAGCTCGTGCCTAAGAAATGAAACTGAAAAACTTAAAACAACCCCCCCCTACCCATTACCCGTACAGCCTGAACGGACTGGCTCCATGCGGGTCGTCCGGCGACTACCTGATAGTCTACGACAGCAATGCGACCCTGGTCGCGCCCCGCACGACGCTGTGCGGCTCAGCCATCCCGCCCGCCATCCTCAGCACCGGCAGCTCCATCACCTTCACCTTCATCAGCGACGCCGTCGACTCGGTCGGAGCCTTCGTGGCCTCCTACACCACCGGGTGAGCGAGCGGAGGCGCCGCGGTTAGCGCATTTTGTAAACCCCATCGCCAGCGCGGCACAGCGCACGCTGCGATGGGGTCACGGGGCGGGGGGGGGGTGTGATTGATATACACTAGACTATACACCACTAATATACACTACACTATACACTACACTACTATACACTACACTACTATACACCACTACTATACACTGCACTATACACTACACTACTATACACTGCACTATACTATACACTACACTACTATACACTACACTACTATACACTACACTACTATACACTACACTACTATATACTGCACTACTATACACTGCACTACTATACACTACACTACTATACACTACACTATACACTACTTTACACTACACTATACACTACACTATACACTACACTATACATTACACTACTATAAACTACACTATACACTACACTACTGTACACTACACTACTATACACTACACTATACACTACACACTACACTACTATACACTATACACTACACTACTATACACTCCACTACACACTACACTACTTTACACTACACTATACACTACACTCCTATAGAAGTTCAGCGTGCACGTTCGCACGCACAAACCTGGCGTCCGGACGTCTTGCCGGCAAAGAGTGGCATTTGATCCTTTGCGAATCTTGTGATACTGGCTAAAATTAACAATAATAATGCAGGTCCCCTCCCTAGACATAACAACACCACGCGGCATGTTGTGTTCGTGACGCTGTGTGTCTTGTCTCTCCCCGCAGGCTGGCTACAATGCCGTGCGTCTAGTGGGAACCACGCGCGCTCGACAGCAAACGCTTACAACACGGAAACAACGACAACGACACGAAGATGGCACTCGAGAGAGACTAGTTTTAACAAAAATCTATATTAATATTAAGCAAAGCAAAGGGATATAGAGAAATCTAATTTGTTATGGCAGTGCCAAGCATTGCAAACTCTTAGTTAGCTGGGCCCAGGCCTGTTTCTTCCTGACGGTTAATCACTGAACTCAACTAAAAACACCGCAACTCTCTTTCGCAATATTTTATTTTCTAACCAGGCACTACGTTTTTCAGAAGCGACCCCTGGCCACCACAAATGATGGCCACCACAAATGATGGCAGGTTTGACATCGTCATCATCGTCATCATAGTCGTCATCATCATCGTCATCATAGTCGTCGTCCTCATCGTCGTCATCATCGTCGTCGTCATCATCGTCATCATCGTCCCTGTCACGTGGACATTCGTAGCAGCAGCCCGAAACATTCGGAGGGACCCAGAGACAAAAACCACGCAGTGATCACGGTGAGAGAGACGCAGACTCCAAATATACAGCAGCAGCAGCAGGCGTCACCACCACTCACCAGTCAACTCACCTGACCCTCACCACCACTCACCAGTCAACTCACCTGACCCTCACCACCACTCACCAGTCAACTCACCTGACCCTCACCACCATCACTCACCAGTCAACTCACCTGACCCTCACCACCACTCACCAGTCAACTCACCTGACCCTCACCACCACCACTCACCAGTCAACTCACCTGACCCTCACCACCATCACTCACCAGTCAACTCACCTGACCCTCACCACCACCACTCACCAGTCAACTCACCTGACCCTCACCACCACTCACCAGTCAACTCACCTGACCCTCACCACCACTCACCAGTCAACTCACCTGACCCTCACCACCATCACTCACCAGTCAACTCACCTGACCCTCACCACCACTCACCAGTCAACTCACCTGGCCCTCACCACCATCACTCACCAGTCAACTCACCTGACCCTCACCAACACTCACCAGTCAACTCACCTGACCCTCACCACCACTCACCAGTCAACTCACCTGACCCTCACCACCACTCACCAGTCAACTCACCTGACCCTCACCACCACTCACCAATTTCCGCAGTAGTAACAATGACAGTAGTGTTGGGTAAAGGAGCCTAAGGTCCTGGAACGCCAATCCGGCTTATCTACAATAACAACAATGACAACAACAACATCAATCAGTAGTCATCTCGGTTAGTAATATCTCTCCATATATATACAATCTGTAGCGGCATTCATGATAATTGCAGTTCAATGCACACACATTATGGAGCTGTACAAATGCATTATGTCGAGTAATCGCATTGAGTGGTGGGTGCGCTGAATGCCATTCATGGCAGACGATGATTTGTGACATTAAAGTGCCGTCAATGAAAGCGTGAGAAAATGTAAAAAAACCCAAACATTGAACAAGCAAATCAATAAGTGGTATCAACCACAGAAGGCGTAGATCAAAGACGAGGAGTTCACTTCGAAGATTCTGAGCTGTTAAGCCTTTTGCAATGCTTGGAGTTCCTGTGCTGTATCTTGCTGATTCAAATAAATATAACGACCTTGGCAATGACGAACGTCCCTGGCTCTGATTTATTTTGTAACAACAACAACAACATAAACAACAACATGAACAACAACAAAAACCGCAACTCAAATTGGAAATAATTCTCAAACTACAGCTGCCGCTGGGTGTGCCCTTTCACACGTTTGTGATGCCATGTGACGGTGACGGTGATGATGAAACATTTTTTTCACTATAAATCCTTTATATGCGTGGCGTCCTCTCGTCCTCTGGCTTGAGATGGCTGCCACCTATGGGTCAGATGATTGCCTGCCACCATTAAGCAATTGGTAATTAAATTAAAAAAAAATTTCCTAAAAGTGTAACATTTTGGAAAAAAATTCACGAAAATAAATTGTCACGCACAACGAGTCTGTGTGCAACATGTCAGCTCGATTGGATCACGGGAAGTGGGTTAAAAAACGACGGAAAGATTTGCACGGTCCTAAGCAAGCAAGCAAGCAAGTGAACTTAATATAAAAGGTTTAATAATGCAAGAAGCGCTTGGGCCGTACAGGGCGCTCTATCAACAACAAAGACAAAAATCCCCGTGTAGCCTTAGCAGACTGTAGGGGCAAGTGCTGTTAGCGAGCACCTATGAAGGCCGGCACGGCACACGAGGGGTGGGTGGCCAACACTACGCCCGGCCGCCTTTGTCTCCCCAGTGGCGATGTTTACTACACACCGCACCGAGGTGCTCACTTTGAGACTGAGTCGACCTAGGGGAGGCCCAGGACCGCTATGCTGCTCCATGACCACCACACCGTCACCGCGGTGCTTGTGCCAGGCTAGGTGCACTTTGAGGCTACGTGGAGTGTCGGAGGTCACGGGATGGACCCAGCCAGGTGCCATTGGTTGACTGCTGTGCCAGGCTAGGTGCAGGAGGTCACGGGATGGGCCCATAGACTCACACAGAGACTCATAGACTCACACAGAGACCCACAGACTCACACAGAGGCCCACAGACTCACACAGAGAACCATAGACTCACACAGAGACCCACAGACTCACGCAGAGACCCATAGACTCACACAGAGAACCATAGACTCACATAGAGACCAATAGACTCACACAGAGACCCATAGACTCACACAGAGACCCACAGACTCACACAGAGACCCATAGACTCACACAGAGAACCATAGACTCACATAGAGACCAATAGACTCACACAGAGACCCATAGACTCACACAGAGACCCACAGACTCACACAGAGGCCCACAGACTCACACAGAGAACCATAGACTCACATAGAGACCCATAGACTCACAGAGACCCATAGACTCACACAGAGACCCACAGACTCACACAGAGACCCATAGACTCACACAGAGACCCATAGACTCACACAGAGAACCATAGAATCACATAGAGACCCACAGACTCACACAGAGGCCCACAGACTCACACAGAGAACCATAGACACGCTAAGAGACCCGTAGACTCACTAAGAGAACCATAGACTCACACAGAGACCCGTATATTAACACAGAGACCCATAGACTCACACAGAGAACCATCGACTCACACAGAGACCAACAGACTCACACAGAGGCCCATACACTCACACAGAGACCATAGACTCACACAGAGACCCATAGACTAACACAGAGACACATAGACTCACACACAGACCTAAGACGCACACAGAGACCCACAGACGCACACAGAGACCCATAGACTCACACAGAGACCCATAGACTCATACAGAGAGCCATAGACTCACACAGAGACCGGTAGACTCACACAGAGAGCCATATACTCACACAAACCATAACTCACACTTAGATCCACAGACTCACACATACCCACAGACGCACACAGAGATCCATAGACTCACACAGAGACCCATAGACTCACACAGAGACCCGTAGACTCACACAGATACCCACAGACTCACACAGAGACCCATAGACTCACACTGAGACCCACAGACTCACACATACCCACAGACTCACACAGAGACCCATAGACTCACACAGAGACCCACAGACTCACACAGACCACAGACTCACACAGACCCACAGACTCACACAGACCCACAGNCTCACACAGACCCACAGACTCACACAGACCCACAGACTCACACAGAGATCCATAGACTCACACAGAGACCCACAGACTCACACACAGACCCACAGACTCATACAGACCCACAGACTCACACACTGAGACCCACAGACTCACACAGATACCCACAGACTCACACAGAGACCCACAGACTCATACAGACCCACAGATTCACACAGAAACCCATAGACTCACACACAGAGACCCACATACTCACACAGAGACCCATAGACTCACACAAAGACCCACAGACTCACACAGAGAACCATAGACTCACACAGAGACCCACAGACTCACAGAGACCCATACACTCACACAGAGACCCATAGACTCACACAGAGACCCATAGACTAACACAGAGACACATAAACTCACATACAGACCTAAAGACGCACACAGAGACCCACAGACGCACACAGAGACCCATAGACTCACACAGAGACCCATAGACTCATACAGAGAGCCATAGACTCACACAGAGACCCACAGACTCACACAGAGACCCACAGACTCACACAGACCCACAGACTCACACAGACCCACAGTCACACAGAGNCCCACAGACTCACACAGACCCACAGACTCACACAGAGATCCATAGACTCACACAGAGACCCACAGACTCACACACAGACCCACAGACTCATACAGAGACCCACAGACTCACACACTGAGACCCACAGACTCACACAGATACCCACAGACTCACACAGAGACCCACAGACTCATACAGACCCACAGACTCACACAGAAACCCATAGACTCACACACAGAGACCCACATACTCACACAGAGACCCAAAGACTCACACAAAGACCCACAGACTCACACAGAGAACCATAGACTCACACAGAGACCACAGACTCACAGAGACCCATACACTCACACAGAGACCCATAGACTCACACAGAGACCCATAGACTAACACAGAGACACATAAACTCACATACAGACCTAAAGACGCACACAGAGACCCACAGACGCACACAGAGACCCATAGACTCACACAGAGACCCATAGACTCATACAGAGAGCCATAGACTCACACAGAGACCCATAGACTCACACAGAGAGCCATAGACTCACACAAACCCATAGACTCACACTAAGACCCACAGACTCACACATACCCACAGACTAACACAGAGATCCATAGACTCACACAGAGACCCATAGACTCACACAGAGACCCATAGACTCACACTAAGACCCACAGACTCACACATACCCATAGACTCACACAGAGACCCACAGACTCACACAGATACCACAGACTCACACAGAGACCCACAGACTCATACAGACCCACAGACTCACACAGAAACCCATAGACTCACACACAGAGACCCACATACTCACACAGAGACCCATAGACTCACACAAAGACCCACAGACTCACACAGAGAATCATAGACTCACACAGAGACCCACAGACTCACAGAGACCCATACACTCACACAGAGACCCATAGACTCACACAGAGACCCATAGACTAACACAGAGACACATAAACTCACATACAGACCTAAAGATGCACACAGAGACCCACAGACGCACACAGAGACCCATAGACTCACACAGAGACCCATAGACTCATACAGAGAGCCATAGACTCACACAGAGACCCATAGACTCACACAGAGAGCCATAGACTCACACAAACCCATAGACTCACACTAAGACCCACAGACTCACACAGATACCCACATACTCACACAGAGACCATAGACTCACACTAAGACCCACAGACTCACACATACCCACAGACTAACACAGAGATCCATAGACTCACACAGAGACCCATAGACTCACACAGAAACCCATAGACTCACACTAAGACCCACAGACTCACACATACCCATAGACTCACACAGAGACCCACAGACTCACACAGATACCCACAGACTCACACAGATACCCACAGACTCACACAGACCCACAGACTCACACAGAGACCCACAGACTCACACACAGAGTCCCACAGACTCACACACAGAGACTCACACACAGAGACCCACAGACTCACACAGAGACCCACAGACTCACACAGACCCATAGACTCACACAGAGACCCACAGACTCACACAGAGACCCACAGACTCACAGAGAGACCCACAGACTCACACAGAGACCCACAGACTCACACAGACCCACAGACTCACACAGAGACCCACAGACTCACACAGAGACCCACAGACTCACACACAGACCCATAGACTCACACAGATACCCATAGACTCACACACAGACCCACAGACTCACACACAGACCCATAGACTCACACAGAGACCCACAGACTCACACACAGACCCATAGACTCACACAGAGACCCACAGACTCACACAGAGTCCCACAGACTCACACAGACCCACAGACTCACATAGAGATCCACAGACTCACACAAAGACCCACAGACTCACACAGAGACCCACAGACTCACACAGAGTCTCACAGACTCACACAGAGACCATAGACTCACACACAGAGTCCCACCGACTCACACACTAAGACCCACAGACTCACACAGATACCCACAGACTCACACACAAAGACCCATTATGATGATCATCCCACTTCGCTGAGCTGCAATCATTTGTGAATTGAAAGTGCCGCGCAGCCGAGTGGAGGATCTCGTCGGCTGCTGAAATATCAAGATCGAGTTCGAGCGGTCGGAGTGGATCGATGCGAGTGCGTCTGACGCGTGCGGCTGACACGTGTCCCCCATGACGCCCTCACCGCACCAGGCACGCGACTCACTGCGGAGTCGCCGGGGTTGAGACGCAGGGAGCTGTGAAGAAGGGGGGGGGGTATGATTGGCCCTAACGTTGTGTTCATGTTTGTGTTTGTTATCAATGTGTCTCGTGTGTGTGTCATTGTTACTACTGTCATTGTTGTTGTCGTGAATGAACACGCGAACCAACGTGCTAGAACACGCGGCAAGTCACGCGTGTGAGTCGGTGAGTGAGTGGGTAGTCGAGTGAGTGGGTGGGTGAGTGGTGGGTAGTCGAGTGAATGGGTGGGTGAGTGGGTCGGTGAATGCGTGGGTGAGTGGGTGGTGAGTGAGTGGGTGGTGAGTGGGTGGGTGGGTGAGTGGGTGAGTGAGTGGGTGGTGAGTGAGTGGCTGGTTGAGTGGGTGGGTAGTTGAGTGGGTGGGTGAGTGGGTAGTCGAGTGAATGGGTGGGTGAGTGGGTAGTCGAGTGAGTGGTGGGTGGGTGAGTGGGTGGGTGGGTGAGTGGGTGGGTGAGTGGGTGGGTGAATGGGTGGGTGAGTGTGTGGGTGAGTGGGTAGTTGAGTCGTTGTATGGGTGAGTGTGCGAGTGGGTGGCTGGGTAGGTGAGTGGTGTATGACTGAGTGGTGTATGGCTGAGTGTATGATTGGGTGAGTGTGTGAGTGGGTGGGTGGGTGAGTGGGTGGGTAAGTGAGTGGGTGGGTGGTTAAGTGGGTGTATGGGTTTATGTGTGATTGTGTTAGTGTGTGAGTGGGTCGTTGAGTGGGTGGTTTGTTGAGTGGGTAGGTGAGTGAATGGGTGGTTGAGTGGGTGTATGGCTGATTGGGTGAGTGTGTGAGTGGGTGGTGAGTGGTGGGTGGCTGAGTGGGTGTATGGGTTAGTGTATGAGTGTGTGATTGGGTTAGTGTGTGAGTGGGTAGGTGAGTGTGTGGGTTGTTGAGTGGGTGGGTGAGTGAATGGGTGGTTGAGTGGGTGTAGGGATTAGTGGGTGGGTAGATTGGTGGGTTAGTGGATGGGTAGGTGAGTTAATGGGTGGGTGGGTGAGTGATTCAAGCCAGGTGTATGTTTGTTTATACGTTCATGGTCGAAGCGGGTAATGGCTAGCATGAATTTGATCTTCATTGAGTTGATTGCGTGGGTGAGTGTGTGAGTGCTGGAGTGAGTGCTGGAGTGAGTGGGTGGGTGAGTGGGTGGGTGAGTGGGTGGGTGAGTGGTGGGTGAGTGGGTGGCTGTGTAGTGTTCCCGCGCTGCGCTACGAACCGTCGACCTGAGTTCGATTCTTGCTCACAGCCAAAATTGGTGAGGAATATCTGAACCAGTGATGGGGCCTCCCCTAGGTCGACTCGGCCTCAAATAAGTACCTGGTGCGATGTGTAGTAAACATCGCCACTGGGGAGACAAAGGCGTCCGGGCGTGGTTGCTGACCACCCACTCCCTCGTGTGCCACGGTGCCGGCCTTCATAGGTGCTCACGAACAGCACTTGCCCCATACAGCCTGGTAAGGCTACACGGGGGATCTTTATCTTTGTTGCGAGTTGATGGGCTGGTGAGTGATTGAGTGACTCGAGAATTTGTGTGTGTTTGTGTGTGTCAGATTGCCTGTTATAAATCAGCCACGCAGTGCCAACATAATCACATCCAAAATTCAAGAGATTAAATTAGCAACGTGTAATTTTACGATATATATATAACGTAGAAACGTAGTGCTGATGAAGCTGTCTGCCTGCACAACCGCCCATCCCAACACGCCCACCTTATCATCGACCTGGTGATAAACTCAACAAAGAAATAATACATAAGCTCCGTTTAAACATTAACTTTGTAACTCTGTATGTATACATAAAATATGTAGCAAGGTGGCGGGTTGTCTGCGTGCGGCTTCGTCCGATCCGCACCGACGTTGAGATCTTGACACGCAATAAAAAACTCGTGAGCTTGTTCCCTTAAGCTCAAAGTTAATAATCTCGACAACCGTGATACGCTTTGGTTCTCTTGGACGTGTTCATTACGAGAAACACACGCGTGCTTAGCCCGAACAAAATACGTGTGCGCTCCCGCTAAATCGGAAATCAAACGCGATCGCCTCTACAGTACAGTGGTTGCAATATCCTGACACACTGTGGGCAGAGTGTTGATTGGTGTCTGATTGGCTGCGGCTTCGCTGCTGTCATCCAATCAGTGGGGCCGGAGACTTCTGCTGGGCGGGAGCCAGGAAAGTGTGACAAGAAGGAGGCTTCCGTGAGCAATATGATGAAAAGAATCAGATTCGTGGGGTAGATCTACAGCTGTGCCGTTAAACCTGCCACCGCCCCACCAGCGAAACTTGACGGTACTCAAATTGTAAATGTTGTGGATGTACTCTCCAACACACAACCGGTTAGTGCTGAACTAGTACACTACACTATACACTACTATACTACTACACTATACACTACACTATACACTACACTATACACTACTATACACTACACTATACACTACTATACACTACTATACACTACACTATACACTACACTATACACTAACTATACACTATACTATACACTACACTATACACTACACTATAATGTAAATGTTGTGGATGTACTCTCCAACACACAACCGGTGCTGAACTAGTACACTACACTATACACTACACTATACACTATACTATACACTACACTATACACTACTATACACTACACTATAATTGTAAATGTTGTGGATGTACTCTCCAACACACAACCGGTTAGTGCTGAACTAGAACACTACACTATACACTACACTATACTACTATACACTACACTATACACTACACTATACACTACACTATACACTACTATACACTACACTATACACTACACTATACACCAGAGGTGGGACAAAGTCATTGTTATGCAAGTCCAAGTCGAGTCTGAAGTCATCAAATTCATGACTCGAGTCTGACTCGAGTCCAAGTAACATGACTCGAGTCCACACCTCTGCTATACACTACTATACACTACACTATACACTACTACACTACACTATACACTACTATACACTACACTATACACTACACTATAATTGTAAATGTTGTGGATGTACTCTCCAACACACAACCGGTTAGTGCTGAACTAGTATACTACACTATACACTACACTATACACTACACTATGATTGTAAATGTTGTGGATGTACTCTCCAACACACAACCGGTTAGTGCTGAACTAGTATACTACACTATACACCACACTATACACCACACTATATACTACACTACACACTACACTATACACTATACTATACACCACACTATACACTACACTACACACTACACTATAATTGTAAACGTTGCAGAGGGTTTACTCTCCAACATACAACCGGTTAGTGCTGAACTAGTATACTACACTATACACCATACTATGCACTACACTATACACTATACTATACACTACGCTATATACTACACTATAATTGTAAACGTTGTAGTGGGTTTACTCTCCAACATACAACCAGTTAGTGCTGAACTAGTATACTACACTATACACCATACTATACACTACACTATACACTATACTATACACTATGCTATATACTACACTATAATTGTAAACGTTGTAGTGGGTTTACTCTCCAACAAACAACCGGTTAGTGCTGTACTAGTAACGAATTGCCACGTTTGTTTACGTGACAACCCCCTCTGAAGAACCAGTGGCATCTACATCTGCAGAACGTGACGAACCAGTGGCATCTACATCTGCAGAACATGAAGAACCAGTGGCATCTGCAGAACGTGAAGTACCAGTGGCATCTACATCTGCAGAACATGAAGAACCAGTGGCATCTGCAGAACGTGAAGAACCAGTGGCATCTACATCTGCAGAACATGAAGAACCAGTGGCATCTGCAGAACGTGAAGTACCAGTGGCATCTACATCTGCAGAACATGAAGAACCAGTGGCATCTGCAGAACGTGAAGTACCAGTGGCATCTACATCTGCAGAAAGTGAAGAACCAGTGGCATCTACATCTGCAGATCGTGAAGAACCAGTGGCATCTACATCTGCAGAACGTGAAGTACCAGTGGCATCTACATCTGCAGAAAGTGAAGAACCAGTGGCATCTACATCTGCAGATCGTGAAGAACCAGTGGCATCTACATCTGCAGAACGTCAAGAACCAGTGGTATCTACATCTGCAAAACGTGAAGAACCAGTGGCATCTACATCTGCAGAACGTGAAGAACCAGTGGCATCTACATCTGCAGAACGTGAAGAACCAGTGGCATCGACATCTGCTGAACGTGAAGAACCAGTGGCATCTACATCTGCAGAACGTGAAGAACCAGTGGCATCTACATCTTCAGAACATGAAGAACCAGTGGCATCTACATCTGCAGAACGGGAGGAACCAGTGGCATCTACATCTGCAGAACGTGAAGAACCAGTGGCATCTACATCTGCAGAACGTGGAGAACCAGTGGCATCTGCATCTGCAGAACGTGAAGAACCAGTGGCATCTACATCTTCAGAACGTGAAGAACCAGTGGCATCTACATCTGCAGAACGTGAAGAACCAGTGGCATCTACATCTGCAGAACGTGAAGAACCAGTGGCATCGACATCTGCTGAACGTGAAGAACCAGTGGCATCTACATCTGCAGAACGTGACGAACCAGTGGCATCTACATATGCAGAACGTGAGGAACTAGTGGCATCTACATCTACAGAACGTGAAGAACCAGTGGCATCTGCATCTGCAGAACGTGAAGAACCAGTGGCATCTACATCTTCAGAACATGAAGAACCAGTGGCATCTACATCTGCAGAACGGGAGGAACCAGTGGCATCTACATCTGCAGAACGTGAAGAACCAGTGGCATCTACATCTGCAGAACGTGGAGAACCAGTGGCATCTGCATCTGCAGAACGTGAAGAACCAGTGGCATCTACATCTTCAGAACATGAAGAACCAGTGGCATCTGCATCTGCAGAACGTGAAGAACCAGTGGCATCTGCATGTGCAGAACGTGAAGAACCAGTGGCATCTACATCTGCAGGAGTTGATACAAATGTTATGCCGTAGAACCACGCGGAGGCGAGGAATGGTGTAAGGGTTGTTTCCGTTTATCAAACACTGTTGAACTCAACACTCTGACTCACACCAGAGGTAGGTGCTCTCTGTTTGGGTCCTTTACCTCGCACTCTGAACAGTGCCTGGTACTGACTTCAGCAATTCCTTTTAGGGCTCCCCCACTCGTCTCCCCAGAGCGGGGTTCATCCAACACCGCCCGGCAACGAGGAGAGAGACACCGTGCAGTCAATCCCTGCCCTGGTTCCCCACAACGACTACGCCCACGTGCGCCTTTTGGCGTCATCTGGTTCAACACCATGTGAGACTAGGCTCTAAGAAAAGCTTTCTCGGGTGTGGACCAATCAACTTCAAGGACAGTGCATACATTATCAGAGTTGTGTTTTTTGTTTGCATTATGGCTGCAGGTATTGTGGTCTATGCAAACATGACTCCTTGTAAAAAAGGTGTCAGTTTTGTTGGCAGATAGAAGGGTAAAAAACCAATTATCATATATTTTTTTTACTGGCAAATGAGGTTCCAATGGTGTAAATGCTTACCCCGAGCTCTCATACTCTGATGGTGCATTGTCTTTGAGTTGTGCGCCTTTTGGCGTCATTTGGTCCAACACCATGTGAGACTGGCTCTAAGAAAAGCTGTCTCGGGTGTGGACCAATCAACTTCAAGGACAGTGCATACATTATCAGAGTTGTGTTTTTTGTTTGCATTCCGACTGCAGGTATTGTGGTCTATGCAAACATAACTCCTTGTAAAAAAGGTGTCAGTTTTGTTGCCAGATAAAAGGGTAAAAAAACAATTATTATATTTTTTACTGGAAAATGAGGTTCCAATGGTGACCACGCCCTCGTCACGTGGTCCCCCTTTGGCGGCTCCTCCCCCTATCCCGGAGCCGCCCTTGTTCCGGAAGGAACCTCTTACAGCACACGTGACGTGACGTCACCCTTGACTGTCAACTCGCTCGCACCACCCTCTGTTCGCCCCTCATGGTTGCTCACACGACTCCTTTCAAGGCAGTAATTATAATGTCTATGGGGGGGGGGNCACATCCCCAAATATTCAAATATGCTCAAAATGTCCGTCCCCCGCCAATATATTGCCATATAATAGAATTCTGTTTATATGATTGTGGTTATGGTTGCACTTTATTAAGCCCCAATCTCTGCCATTACATACAATGAAACAAGAAAAGGTAAAAAAGAAAAAACAGACATTGTTGTAAAAAATAAATAAAAAGTCCATCCCATGTGTTAGTGAATTTATTAATATTTTAGGCAGGAAATTCGTTTTCAAATTTAGATATTTTTTCTGGGGGGGGGGGGGGGGGCACCCCCACACCCCCGGAAGATTTGGTTCCCCCCAATGTTGACTCCATGGCTACGGCCTTGACTCCTCTACACAAATGTTGAAGCCATTCCCGTGTTTAGTGTACATTCCGTAACAACGCGTTTGGAATCGATGGGTGATACGGTTCAGGGGTAGGCAACCCAAGGATTTCTGCGATGGGTAAGGTGGGTGTAGGAGGGGCACTCCCAGTAAATTTTGAATGTTGAGCCAACGTTCCTCCAACGGTTCTAACCACGTGTCAGCTTTGCGTTCAACATTGAGGTGTTCACTGGGTTATGACCCTGCAGGACACTGGGGAGGGTTACCAATACTTCTCACCGTGGTGAACTCAGTGGCTACTCAGACGGCTCTGCGCTAGAGTGAGGTGTTAACTACCTCGCCTGGACTACAGGAGGTCGTGGCTTCGATCCCGACCCTGACGCCTGCTGTGTATTTGGAGTTTGCGTCTCTCTCATCATCATCACGGTGGCTAGATGTTTACTACCTCGCCTGGTCTACAGGAGATCGTCGCTTCGATCCCGACGCCTGTTGTATATTGGGAGTTTGCGGTGTCTCTCTCCCTCTCACCGTGGTCCCGTGGATTTGTCTCCGGCTTCCTCTCCAGGGTTTTCCCATCCACGTTCAGAATTAACAACACACGCGTTCATGAGCATTTCGCTGCTGAAGATGAATTTCCACGCGATGGTAAGCCACTTCGTTGAGCCATCATCACTTGTGGCCAGGTCGCTTCCCAAACAGACCGATATAGCAGCTTTACCTGGTAAAATAAAATAAATACTTTTGAGTGTATGTCTATTTATTTTCTCGATCAATAACCCGTACATCCCCGGCTGAAATGAAAACACGATCATATCCCATGGTGTCAGGTGCCAAACTTTGGGGTTCAAACTTCGCGGATAATATCTGTACTCTGATCCATAACCAAGGCTGGGATCAGAGGTTACAGATGGCGTTGCTGCTGCCGCTGCTGCTGCTGCTGATGTTGTTGAGGGCCTGGGTTCCACTATGAGGTTCAGCGGCAAAGCCACAGAGATGATACCGGGGTCTCGTAGACTCATCACACAGAGAGTCATGAACTCACATAGAGGCACGTAGACTCACACAGACACCCAGAGACTCACACAGACACCCACAGACTCACACAGACACCCATAGACTCACACTGAAACCCGTAGACTCAGTGAGCCAAAGAATTATATATAAATCAATAGACTCACACAGACACCCACAGACTCACACAGACACCCACAGACTCCCACAGACACCCATAGACTCACACTGAGACCCGTAGACTCACACAGACACCCATAGACTCACACTGAGACCCGTAGACTCAGTGAGCCAAAGACTTATATACAAATCAATAGACTCGCAAATACACCCATAGACTCAGACAGAGCTACAGACTCAGAGACCCACAGACTGTCACAGAGACCCATAAACTCACACAGAGAGCGAGGCTTAGATAGAGAGACACATAATCACACAAAGAGCCATAGGCTCAGACAGAGAGACACAGACTCACACAGACACCCACAGACTCACACAGAGAGCCATAGACTCAGACAGAGAGCCACAGACTCACACAGACACCCATAGACTTACACAGAAAGCTATAGACTTAGACAGAGAGCCACATACTCACACAGAGAGCCATAGACTCACACAGAGAGAAAAACTCACACGGAGAACCACAGACTCACACAGAGAGCCATAGACTCAAAAAGCGAGCCACAGACTCACATAGCGACCCACAGACGCACACAGAGAGCCACAGAATCACACTGAGACCTATAGACTCACATATATATCCATCGACTTTTATAGGGACCCATAGACTCGTACAGAGACATATAGAGTCATATAGAGAACCACAGATTCACACAGAGAGCTACAGACTCACACAGAGAGCCATAGGCTCAGACAGAGAGCCACAGACTCACACAGACACCCATAGACTCACACAGAAAGCTATAGACTTAGACAGAGAGCCACAGACTCACACAGAGAGCAAAACTCACACGGAGAACCACAGCTCACACAGAGAGCCACAGACTCACACAAAGAGCCACATAATCACACTGAGACCACTAGACTCACACATATATCCATCGACTTTATAGGGACCCATGACTCGCACAGAAACATATAGACTCAGACAATCAGCCACAAACTCATGCAGAGACCCATAGATTCACACAGACAGCCAAATACTCCCACAGAGAACCGTAGACTCACACGGAGACCCATAGACTCACACAGAGACCCACAGACTCCTACAGAGCCATAGGCTCACACAGAGCCACAGACTGCTACAGAGAGCGATAGGCTCACACAGAGAGCCAGAGACTCACACAGTGAGCCATAGGGTCACAGAAATGAGTACTTGGTGCGGTGTGCAGTAAACATCGCAAACAGGGGAGACAAAGGCGGCCGGGCGTGGTGCTGGCCACCCACACCCTCGTGTACCGTGCCGGCCTTCATAGGTGCTCACTCAGAGGAGGAGTTGGAGGCGCTGCTTTTAAACCTGGAGCATGACTCTAAGAGGTGAGGTCTCAACATCAGCCCTCAAAAACTAAGCACCTGCCTGGGTATTTTGTGCCATCAAACACTCCACCCCTCAACTCCTCATTTGTGGAGAGAGTGGACAGTGTTCAGTCGGGCAGCATTATATTTCATCGGCTGTGTAATGGTGTGTGGAATCTACCTGGTCTGTCGCTCCATGAGAAGCTGTGGGTCTTCTCGGCCATAGTCATCTCTGCTTATGAAACGTAGAAATTGATCATGGAACATCTGCGCCAGTTAGAATAATTCAGGATGACTTGCCTTAGATCCATTCCTGGGTTCAACCAGGCTGGATTGTGTGAGGAGCTCACAATTCCTTGACAAATCTGGACACATTCCCAACGGTGAGCTCCTCCGGCAAACAAGGCTGCATTGGCTGGGTGATGTAGCCCGCATGCCCAGCCACCGCATGTCTAGGCAGCTTTTGTTTGGTCGGAGAGGATGGGCTAAACGGGCACGACACGGGCTAGAGAAGAGATGGAGTGATGTGGTACAGGAGGACGTGGAGCTGAGTGGACTTGCCGATGACCGGTACCAGCGGTGTCAAGATCAGCCTCTGTGGAGGAGGAGGCTCGTGAAGGACGCTACTGGGCAGAGGCAGTCGCCCTCCAGCAACAACGGAGGGCGGAGGAGCGACGCTCACAACAACGAGCGGAACGCCGGGCGATAAAGCACGGCAAATTGACACAGTAGGGGCACAGGTGGTGCTTCTATCGGTCATCATCTCAGCCAGCCAACCATGGCACCTGGGTAGGCCCGTAACCTCCTGCCAGCGGGAGCAATTCGACACGTGCCGTCGAAGTGCACCTAGCCTGGCACGGGCGCCGTGGTGACGTCACTGCCACTTAGTGGCGACCGGCAGCTTCTGGTGTCAGAGGGTGCGCTGCGTGGGTCGTTGTGGGGAGCGGTGGCGCAGTGGTTAGCGCTCTGTGTGTGTGGGGAGCGGTGGTGCAGTGGTTAGCACACTGTGTGTGTGGGGAGCGGTGGCGCAGTGGTTAGCGCACTGTGTGTGTGGGGAGCGGTGGTGCAGTGGTTAGCGCACTGTGTGTGANGGGAGCGGTGGTGCAGTGGTTAGCATGTGTGTGTGTGGGGAGCGGTGGTGCAGTGGTTAGCGCGTTGCGCTCCGAACCCCGCATTTCGAATCCCACTCACGGCCAACAACCATTGGCGATCAAACTCGAACCGGGTATGGGCCTCCCTAGGTCTACCCAGCCTCAAACGCAATTTGTAAAAAAAAAAAAAACATCGCCATTGGGGAGACAAAGGCGGCCCGGTGTTTACTAGCTAACAGCACTTGCCCCAACAGTCTGTTCCGGCTACCCGGGGATCTTTGTCTTCTTTTGCGGCGTCTGAACATGCTGACACCACCGGACCCCCTCCACCCCCACTATTAAGATGTAAATCACGTATCTTGATTGTCGTCCAAAGTTCAGCTTCGGCCGCATCAGTGAGTGCTGTGTGGCTGGCTTGCTGCTGCTACTGCTGCTGCTGTATACGCCAGGGCCGCTGTATAATCAACTCTACCACCACGACCACCACCCCTTCATTCATTCCAACGGAGGAGGCAGAGAGGAGCTTTGGGAGATAGAAACTTCAGCAGAATCGGTCCTGTGTGGGCTGTTTGCCGCTGCTGCTGCTGCTGTATAAGCCACGGTGGCTGCATAATCAACTCTAGCCCCCCCNACCCCTTCATTCATTCCGTCGATTCGTTCACTAACGGAGGGGCAGAGAGGAGGCGGGGGCAGGAGAAGCGGAGACGACTTTACACAGCAACAGGGAGCGGGAGCAGGAGGAGGATCTCATCTTCTGAGTCGACTTTGCTGGCGCCACTAACTTGGAGGTCTCCCGTAAGTTGATGTCGCCGCTTAGCGGATCGTCAGCGGGGTTCTACGCGCGCGCGCTTGCCTCGCTACGATGCACGTTGCTCCTTTTCGTAATTTTTTGCATTATTTTTCCGTTATTTTTTCTGTGAATTTTTCCATAATTTTCCTGTAATTTTTATATTTTTCCGTAAAATTTTCCATAATTTTTTACAATTTTTTCCGTAAAATTTTCCATAATTTTTTTCCGTATTTTTCTCCCGTAATTTTCTCCCCATAATTTTTTGGGCGTTAATAATCCGCCGTGTCGATGGTGTTCGATCACGTTCGCGTGTTTCACACTCGGAGTCGTCGTATGGGAAGGCCACAGTCAGGTGAGTGACCGGGAAGATTTACGGATGTTTGTTTTTAACCCTCTCCATCAACATCGCAGTCATAACTTCATTCTATATCCACTGCTGGATGAAGGCCTCCACAAGCCTCCACCACCATCACCATCATCGTAGCAGCCATGGTCACTCCATTTTNATTTGACTTTTATTAATTTTAATTTTAATTTTTTACCTACGTGACTTTGCCGAAAAAAACCTAAGAATATGGTCACTCCACAGCTGGATGAAGATCAACATGATGATGTCATTCGCCCTCCGTGTGGTCTCTAATCCGCGTGCCCCCCCNTCTCTCTCTGCGTCTCTTCTTCGTTTCTGCGTGGAACTGCCAGCAGGCATCTGTGCGTGATGTGTTTGTTGTTGTTGCAAACTTCTCAGGTTGTTGTTGTCGTTGTCGAAGGAGCGTGCCTACGGCACGATGCGTCTCCTAAGATTCATAATCTTTGTAGGAATACGTGGGGAGGTGAATGATGTGATGGAGGTGATGGAGGTGATGTAGGTGAGGGAGGTGAGGNAGGTGAGGGAGGTGATGGAGTGATGGAGGTGATGTAGGTGATGGAGTGATGGAGTGATGGAGGTGAGGGAGGGAGGGAGGTGATGTAGGTGATGTAGGTGATGTAGGTGATGGAGTGATGGAGTGATGTAGGTGATAGAGTGATGGAGTGATGGAGGTGAGGAGGTGATGGAGTGATGTAGGTGATGTAGTGATGGAGTGATGGAGGTGATGTAGTGATGGAGGTGATGGAGTGATGTAGGTGATGTAGGTGATGGAGTGATGGAGGTGAGGGAGGGAGGGAGTGATGGAGTGATGGAGTGATGGAGTGATGGAGTGATGGAGTGATGTAGTGATGGAGTGATGGAGGTGATGGAGTGATGGAGTGATGGAGTGAGGAGGTGATGGAGGTGATGGAGGTGATGGGTGATGGAGGTGATGGAGTGATGGAGGTGATGTAGGTGATGGAGTGATGGAGTGATGGAGTGATGTAGGTGATGTAGGTGATGTAGTGATGGAGTGATGGAGGTGATGGAGTGATGGAGTGATGGAGTGATGGAGTGATGTAGGTGATGTAGGTGATGTAGGTGATGGAGTGATGTAGGTGATGTAGGTGATGTAGGTGATGGAGTGATGGAGTGATGGAGTGATGGAGGTGATGTAGGTGATGTAGGTGATGGAGTGATGGAGGTGATGGAGTGATGTGATGGAGGTGATGTAGGTGATAGGTGAGGTAGGTGATGGAGTGATGTAGGTGATGGAGGTGATGGAGTGATGGAGGTGATGGAGGTGATGGAGGTGATGTAGGTGAGGAGGTGATGGAGGTGATGGAGTGATGGAGTGATGGAGTGAGGAGGTGATGTAGGTGATGTAGGTGATGGAGTGATGGAGTGATGGAGGTGATGGAGGTGAGGGAGTGATGGAGGTGATGTAGGTGATGGAGGTGATGGAGGTGATGGAGTGATGAGTGATGGAGGTGATGGAGGTGATGGAGTGAGGGAGTGATGGAGTGATGGAGGTGAGGGAGGTGATGGAGGTGATGTAGGTGATGGAGTGATGGAGGTGATGGAGGTGATGGAGGTGATGTAGGTGATGGAGGTGATGGAGGTGATGGAGGTGATGGAGGTAGGTGATGTAGGTGATGTAGTGAGGTAGGTGATGTAGTGATGTAGGTGATGTAGGTGATGTAGGTGATGGAGTGATGGAGGTGATGGAGTGATGGAGGTGATGTAGGTGAGGTAGGTGATGTAGGTGATGGAGTGATGGAGTGATGGAGGTGATGGAGGTGAGGGAGGTGATGGAGTGATGGAGGTGATGGAGGTGATGGAGTGATGGAGGTGATGTAGGTGATGTAGTGATGGAGTGATGGAGGTGATGGAGGTGATGGAGGTGATGGAGGTGAGGGAGGTGATGGAGGTGATGGAGGTGAAGGAGTGATGGAGGTGATGAGGTGAGGGAGTGATGGAGGTGATGGAGGTGAGGGAGGTGATGGAGGTGATGTAGGTGATGGAGGTGATGGAGGTGATGTAGGTGATGGAGGTGATGGAGGTGAGGGAGGTGATGGAGGTGATGGAGTGATGGAGGTGATGGAGGTGATGGAGTGATGGAGGTGAGGGAGGTGAGGGAGGTGAGGTAGGTGATGGAGGTGATGGAGTGATGGAGGTGATGGAGGTGATGGAGTGATGGAGGTGAGGGAGTGAGGGAGGTGATGGATGATGTAGGTGATGGAGGTGATGGAGGTGATGGAGTGATGGAGGTGAGGGAGGTGAGGGAGGTGATGGAGGTGATGGAGTGATGGAGGTGAGGGAGGTGAGGGAGGTGATGGAGGTGATGGAGGTGATGGAGTGATGGAGGTGAGGGAGGTGGGGAGGTGATGGAGGTGATGGAGGTGATGGAGTGATGGAGGTGAGGGAGGTGATGTAGGTGATGGAGGTGATGGAGGTGATGGAGGTAGGTGAGGGAGGTGAGGGAGGTGATGGAGGTGATGTAGGTGATGTAGGTGATGGAGTGATGGAGGTGAGGGAGTGAGGGAGGTGATGGAGTGATGGAGGTGATGTAGGTGAGGGAGGTGATGGAGGTGATGGAGGTGATGGAGTGATGGAGGTGAGGGAGGGAGGGAGGTGATGGAGGTGATGGAGGTGATGGAGGTGATGTAGGTGATGTAGGTGATGGAGGTGAGGAGGATGAGGTAGGTGATGGAGGTGAGGGAGTAGGCGGGGGAGCTAGAACTGAAGTCTGCGTGTCTCTCTCTGTGGTCGCGTGATTTTTGCTGTTTCCCCCCCCCCCTCCACATTTAGATCAACGTCACGCGTTCAGAGTTATTTGTTGGCTGCTTTCAATGATTTGTGAAAGCCGATCGATTCTGAAAAAGATAAAGCAGGTGAACTTGAACTGACTGTGACTATATGGGTGTGAGTCTATGGGTTGCTGTGTGCGTCTATGGGTCTCTGTATAAGTCTATTTCTGTGTCCGTCTATGGGTCTCTGTATGTCTATTTGTGTGAGTCTAAGGGTTTCTGTGTGAGTCTATGGGTTTCTGTGTCCGTCTATGGGTGTGAGTTTTTGGGTTGCTGTCTGAGTCTATGGGTCTCTGTGTGAGTCTATGGGTCTCTGTGTGAGTCTATGGGTTTCTGTGTGAGTCTATGGGTTTCTGTGTGAGTCTATGGGTCTCTGTGTGAGTCTATGGGTCTCTGTGTGAGTCTATGGGTTTCTGTGTGCGTCTATGGGTCTCTGTATGAGTCTATGTGTTTGTGTGTAAGTATATGGGTTTCTGTATGATTCTTTGGGTATCTATGTGAGTCTATGGGTTTCTGTGTCCGTCTATGGGTCTCTGTATGAGTTTTTGGGTTGCTGTCTGAGTCTATGGGTCTCTGTATGAGTCTGAAGTCTCTGTGTGGGTATGGATCTCAATGCGAGTCCATGCATCTTTATTTGAGTCTGTGGGTCTCTGTATGAGTCTGTGGTTGCTGTGTGAGTCTCTGGGTCTATGTGTGAGTCTATGGTCTCTGTGTGAGTCTATGGGTCTCTTTGTGAGTCTGGGTCTCTGTGTGAGTCTATGGGTCTCTGTGTGAGTCTATGGGTTTCTCTTGTGAGTATGGGTCTCTTTGTGGTCTGGGTCTCTATGTGAGTCTATAAGTATAGGTTTCTCTTGCGAGTATGTGTCTCTACGTGGGTCTATGCGTCTCCCTGTGAGTTTATGTGTCTCTATGTGAGTCTATGCGTCTCCGCGTGAGTGTTATGGGGGTCCCTGTGTGAGTCGACGTGAGTTGACGTGACGACGACGGTTGACTCTGATGCTGCGTGCAGGTGCCCGCTGCGTGACTCCGTGAGACTCGTGAGGGACTGCGCGAGCCTCTCCGTCGAGCTGCCCCCACCGCTCCTCTGTCGAGAGTCCGAGTGCCAAGGGGGCATACCAGGAGGCGACCGATGGCGTCGACGCTGGACCAATACTGCGGCTCCACTTTCTGGGTGAGGAGGCGCGCTTAAAAGGGCGGTGGCGGAGAAAGGAGGTGGGGAGGGAGCGGGTGAAATGAAAAGAAATGAAAGATAAAATAATTATACTTTGAAAAGAAATAAAACGAGCAAGTAAAATAAAATCGAAAACAATCTATATAAAACAATCGATAAAAGCAAGAGAACATATTGAAAAAAGACAAATATGTAAAATCTAATCAATAATATATTTAAAAAAAATAATAAGAATAAAATGTATAGAAAATACATCAATAAAATATATTAAATTGAATGAAAATATACAAAAAAAANTATAGAATAAATAAACATGTATCGCGCATTTCATCCCAAGGATCCCAATGTGCCCCCGGAAAGCTGGGAGATGCCAAGGCAGTTCCAGCGGTAAAGCGACCAAAACCAGTGGGGGGGGGGGGGGGGGGGGGGGGGGGGGGGCAGTGGGCGGAGGGGGGGCGTAGGGCAGGGAACCCATTTTTTCAAGCAGGCCAAATTTTCAGGGCAACCTTTAAATATCTCTTAAAGATTCTAAATTATCTCATCGTTATCTAGCGGTCAACGGCGTTCCATAGTCTCCATCGTCGCTGCACTCTGCGAAAGAAGCGATCGTCCCAGGGACGGAGCCTTGCAGTAACACTCGACGCAGGAGGTCTTCAATGACAGGAGCCGTTATTTCTTCCGGCATGAGACACGCGCGGGTCTTCGGAGATTCCCTTCACTGCAAGCGTCCCGAGCTATGGCGTCCTCTCCCCACCTCCTTAACAGGGCCTACGTTACTTACGAACTTCCAGAGATACGAAAAGATATGTCCATACGTCCAGTTGCCCGTTTGGACCGAGAGTCATAAGTGATCGCAGTGGTGGCATCTCCATCTGCAGAACGTGAAGGCGTAGTGGCATCTACATCTGCAGAACATGAAGAACCAGTGGCATCTTCATCTACAGAGATTACACAACTTTTAAAGCTATTCCCCGTGTTTAGTGTACACGCTGTACAAAGTGTTTGAAATCGACTGGAGTAAATTAGGGACTTACAAATAAATCGACTTACGAACAGACCTCTGGAACCTAGCCATTTCGTAAGTCGAGGAGTCCCCGTATATCCCTCAAGCCCCTGTTTCGAAAGTTATTTGACCTTCCCCTTTCCCCTCCACCCAATCACCTTCCCACTCTCTCCAGCAGGTCAACCTGACCGACCGACCCCGTGTCAATCATCCCTCAGTTTCCCTCCCCTCCATGTTTGTATTTCTGCTGCAATGTCCTTCCATCGATGTTCCCCTGCCTCTGACCAATTCCCCCTTTCAGGGCCCTTTAAGTGAACAATCAGAGGGTGCTTTGGTTTAATACTTCCCGATCTATCTGTGTCTGCTGGGTCTCTCTGTGAGTCTATGTGTCCCTGTTTGAGTCTATTGATCTCTGTGTGAGTCTATTGATCTCTGTGTGAGTCTATGGATCTCTGTGTGAGTCTGTGGGTCTCTCTGTTAGTCTGTGGTTCTCTGTGTGAGTATATGTGTCTCTAGGAGTCTATGCGACTCTGTGTGAGTCTATGGTGTCTGTCTGAGTCTCTGGTCTCTGTGTAGTCTTGGGTCTCTCTCTGAGTCTATGCGTCTCTGTGGAGTCTGTGTCTGTGTGAGTCTATGGGTCTCTGTGAGTCTATGTGTCTCTGTGTGAGTCTATGGGTCTCTGTGTGAGTCTATGCGTCTCTGTGTAGTCTTGGGTCTCTGTCTGAGTCTATGGTCTCTGTGTGAGTCTATGGTCTCTGTGTGAGTCTATGTGTCTCTGTGTGAGTCTATGGGTCTCTGTGTGAGTCTATGGTCTCTGTGTGAGTCTATGGGTCTGTCTGAGTCTATGGGTCTGTGTAGTCTTGGTCTCTGTGAGTCTATGGTCTCTGTGTGTCTTGGTCTCTGTGTGAGTCTATGGGTCTCTGTGTGAGTCTATGGGTCTGTGTGAGTCTATGGTCTCTGTCTGAGTCTATGGTCTCTGTGTGAGTCTATGTCTGTGTGAGTCTATGGTCTCTGTGTGAGTCTCTGTGTGAGTCTCTGTGTGAGTCTATGGTCTGTGTGAGTCTATGCGTCTCTGTGTGAGTCTATGGGTCTCTGTCTGAGTCTATGGTCTCTGTGTGAGTCTATGGTCTCTGTGTGATCTATGTGACTGTGTGAGTCCTCTGTGTGAGTCTATGGTCTGTGTGAGTCTATGGTCTCTGTCTGAGTCTATGGGTCTCTGTGTGAGTCTATGGTCTGTGTGAGTCTATGTGTCTGTGTGAGTCTATGGTCTCTGTGTGAGTCTATGGGTCTCTGTGTGAGTCTATGGGTCTCTGTGTGAGTCTATGGTCTGTGTGAGTCTATGGTCTCTGTGTGAGTCTATGGGTCTCTGTGTGAGTCTATGTCTGTGGTCTGTGTGAGTCTATGGTCTCTGTGAGTCTATGGTCTCTGTGTGAGTTCTCTGTGTGAGTCTATGGGTCTCTGTGTGAGTCTATGGGTCTCTGTGAGTCTATGGGTCTCTGTGTGAGTCTATGGCTCTCTGAGTCTATGGNTCTCTGTGAGTCTATGGTCTCTGTGTGAGTCTATGGTCTCTGTGTGAGTCTATGGGTCTCTGAGTCTATGGGTCTCTGTGTGAGTTATGGGTCTCTGTGTGAGTCTATGGGTCTCTGTCTGAGTCTATGAGTCTGTGTAGTCTAGTCTCTGNCTGAGTCTATGCGTCTCTGTGTGAGTCTATGGTCTCTGTGAGTCTATGAGTCTCTGTGTGAGTCTATGGGCTCTGTGTGAGTCTATGGGTCTCTGAGTCTATGGGTCTCTGTGTAGTCTATGNTCTCTGTGTGAGTCTATGGTCTCTGTGTAGTCTTGGGTCTCTGTGTNAGTCTATGGTCCTGTGTGAGTCTATGGGTCTCNGTGTGAGTCTTGGGTCTCTGTCTGGTGAGTTATGGGTCTCTGTGTGAGTCTAGGCTCTCTGGTCTATGCGTCTCTGGTGAGTCTAGGCTCTCTGAGTCAGGCTCTGTGTGAGTCTATGGTCTCTGTGTGAGTCTATGGGTCTCTGAGTCTATGGTCTCTGTCTGAGTCTATGGTCTCTGTGTGAGTCTATGGTCTCTGTGTGAGTCTATGGGTCTCTGTGTGAGTCTATGGTCTCNGTGTGAGTCTATGGTCTCTGTGTGAGTCTATGGTCTCTGTCTGTCTATGGTCTCTGTGTGAGTCTATGGGTCTCTGTGCGAGTCTATGGGTCTCTGTCTGAGTCTATGGTCTGTGAGTCTATGGGTCTCTGTCTGTCTATGGGTCTGTGTGAGTCTATGGNTCTCTTGTGTGAGTCTATGGTCTCTGTCTGAGTCTATGGTCTGTGTGTCTATGGTCTCTGTGTGAGTCTATGGTCTCTGTCTGAGTCTATGGTCTCTGTGTGATTCTACCTATGTATGTTGAACGCTTTCCCACTGTACGTAGCCAACCGTGCTAATCGGAGGTCGTGTTCTCACCTCCCCATTCCCTCTCTCCCATTCCTCCCCACTTTGTCACCTACCCCACCCCACCCCATGCGTCCTCGCCTCATCAAGAACTCATCGCTGCTGGAGACGGAGACGCCGACCTCACGGTGTGCTTCGAGCAGACGGTGCTCGTCTGGGCCCCGCTGTCGCTGCTCTGGCTGCTGGTGGCTCCCATCCAGCTGGCAAATCTCTGGGCGTGCCGAGCGTGACACGGCCTGTCCAGCCGGGGCGATTCAGCTTCCTGTACATCGCCAAGCAGGTGACTTGTTCCCATCCCAAGCAGGTGACACGTTCCCATTCCCACTCAGGTAACACGTTCCCATCCCCAAGCAGGTGACCCGTTCCATCGCCAAGCAGGTAACACGTTCCCTTCCCCACTCAGGTGACACGTTCCCATCCCCAAGCAGGTGACCCGTTCCCTTCCCCAAGCAGGTGACACGTTCCCTTCCCCACTCAGGTGACACGTTCCATCCCCAAGTAGGTGACACGTTCCCATCCCCAAGCAGGTGACACGTTCCCATCGCCAAGCAGGTGACACTTTCCCATCCCCAAGCAGGTGACACGTTCCCATCACCAAGCAGGTGACACTTTCCCGTCCCAAGCAGGTGACCCGTTCCATCCCCAAGCAGGTGACACGTTCCATCCTCAAGTAGGTGACACGCTCCCATCGCCAAGCAGGTGACACGTTCCATCCTCAAGCAGGTGACACGCTCCCATCCCCAAGCAGGTGACACGCTCCCATCCCCAAGCAGGTGACACTTTCCCATCCACAAGCAGGTGACACGTTCCATCGCCACTCAGGTGACACGTTCCCATCCTCAAGCAGGTGACACGTTCCCATCCCCAAGCAGGTGACACGTTCCATCCTCAAGCAGGTAACACGTTCCCATCCCCACTCAGGTGACACGTTCCCATCCTCAAGCAGGTGACACGTTCCCATCCCCAAGCAGGTGACACGTTCCCATCCCCACTCAGGTGACACGTTCCCTTCCCCAAGCAGGTGACCGTTCCCTTCCCCAAGCAGGTGACACGTTCCCATCCCCAAGCAGGTGACCCGTTCCCATCCCAAGCAGGTAACACGTTCCCTTCCCCACTCAGGTGACACGTTCCCATCCCCAAGCAGGTGACCCGTTCCCTCCCCAAGCAGGTGACACGTTCCCTTCCCCACTCAGGTGACACGTTCCCATCCCCAAGCAGGTGACACGTTCCCATCCCCAAGCAGGTGACACGTTCCCATCGCCAAGCAGGTGACACTTTCCCATCCCCAAGCAGGTGACACGTTCCCATCGCCAAGCAGGTGACACTTTCCCGTCCCAAGCAGGTGACCCGTTCCCATCCCCAAGCAGGTGACACGTTCCATCCTCAAGTAGGTGACACGCTCCCATCGCAAGCAGGTGACACGTTCCCATCCCAAGCAGGTGACACGCTCCATCCCAAGCAGGTGACACGCTCCCATCCCCAAGCAGGTGACACTTTCCCATCCACAAGCAGGTGACACGTTCCCATCGCCACTCAGGTGACACGTTCCCATCCTCAAGTAGGTGACACGTTCCCATCCCCAAGCAGGTGACACGTTCCCATCCCAAGCAGGTGACACGTTCCCATCCCCACTCAGGTGACACGTTCCCATCCTCAAGCAGGTGACCGTTCCCATCGCCAAGCAGGTAACACGTTCCCTCCCCACTCAGGTGACACGTTCCCATCCCCAAGCAGGTGACCCGTTCCTTCCCCAAGCAGGTGACACGTTCCCTCCCCACTCAGGTGACACGTTCCCATCCCCAAGCAGGTGACACGTTCCATCCCCCACCAGGTGACACGTTCCATCCCAAGCAGGTGACACTTTCCCATCCCCAAGCAGGTGACACGTTCCCATCGCCAAGCAGGTGACACTTTTCCGTCCCAAGCAGGTGACCCGTTCCATCCCAAGCAGGTGACACGTTCCCATCCTCAAGTAGGTGACACGCTCCCATTGCCAAGCAGGTGACACGTTCCCATCCCAAGCAGGTGACACGCTCCCATCCCCAAGCAGGTGACACGCTCCATCCCCAAGCAGGTGACCTTCCCATCCACAAGCAGGTGACACGTTCCCATCGCCACTCAGGTGACACGTTCCATCCTCAAGCAGGTGACACGTTCCCATCCCAAGCAGGTGACACGTTCCCATCCTCAAGCAGGTGACACGTTCCCATCCCCACTCAGGTGACACGTTCCCATCCTCAAGCAGGTGACACGTTCCCATCCCCAAGCAGGTGACCGTTCCCATCCACACTCAGGTGACACGTTCCCTTCCCCAAGCAGGTGACACGTTCCCTTCCCCAAGCAGGTGACACGTTCCCATCCCCAAGCAGGTGACCCGTTCCCATCGCCAAGCAGGTAACACGTTCCCTTCCCCACTCAGGTGACACGTTCCCATCCCCAAGCAGGTGACCCGTTCCCTTCCCCACTCAGGTGACAGGTTCCCATCCCCAAGCAGGTGACACGTTCCCTTCCCCACTCAGGTGACACGTTCCCATCCCAAGCAGGTGACACGTTCCCTTCCCCACTCAGGTGACAGGTTCCATCCCCAAGCAGGTGACACGTTCCCATCGCCAAGCAGGTGACACTTTTCCATCCCCAAGCAGGTGACACGTTCCCATCCCAAGCAGGTGACACTTCCCGTCCCAAGCAGGTGACCGTTCCCATCCAAGCAGGTGACACGTTCCCATCCTCAAGTAGGTGACACGCTCCATCGCCAAGCAGGTGACACGTTCCCATCCTCAAGCAGGTGACACGCTCCATCCCAAGCAGGTGACACGCTCCCATCCCAAGCAGGTGACCTTTCCCATCCACAAGCAGGTGACACGTTCCCATCGCCACTCAGGTGACACGTTCCCATCCTCAAGCAGGTGACACGTTCCCATCCCCAAGCAGTTGACATGTTCCATCCTCAAGCAGGTGACACGTTCCCATCCCCACTCAGGTGACACGTTCCCATCCTCAAGCAGGTGACACGTTCCCATCCCCAAGCAGGTGACACGTTCCCATCCCCACTCAGGTGACACGTTCCCTTCCCCAAGCAGGTGACACGTTCCCTTCCCCAAGCAGGTGACACGTTCCCATCCCCAAGCAGGTGACCCGTTCCCATCGCCAAGCAGGTGACCTGTTCCCATCGCCAACCAGGTGACCAGTTCCCATCGCCACTCAGGTGACACGTTCCCATCCCCAAGCAGGTGACCGTTCCCATCGCCAAGCAGGTGACTCGTTTCCATCCCCACGCAGGTGACACGTTCCCATCCCCAAGCAGGTGACACGTTCCCATCCCCAAGCAGGTGACTCGTTCCCATCACCAAGCAGGTGACTCGTTCCCATCACCAAGCAGGTGACACGTTCCCATCACCAAGCAGGTGACACGTTCCCATCCCAAGCAGGTGACTCGTTCCCATCACCAAGCAGGTGACACGTTCCCATCACCAAGCAGGTGACACGTTCCCATCCCAAGCAGGTGACTCGTTCCCATCACCAAGCAGGTGACTCGTTCCCATCACCAAGCAGGTGACACGTTCCCATCCCAAGCAGGTGACTCGTTCCCATCACCAAGCAGGTGACACGTTCCCATCGCCACTCAGGTGACACGTTCCCATCCCCAAGCAGATGACACGTTCCCATCGCCAAGCAGGTGACACGTTCCATCCCCAAGCAGGTGACACGTTCCCATCGCCATGCAGGTGATCCGTTCCCATCCCCAAGCAGGTGACATGTTCCCATCCCCAAGCAGGTGACACGTTCCCATCCCCAAGCAGGTGACCTGTTCCCCCCCACTCAGGTGACCCGTTCCCATCGCCAAGCAGGTGACACGTTCCCATCCCAAGCAGGTGACACGTTCCTTCCCAAGCAGGTGACCCGTTCCCATCGCCAAGCAGGTGACACGTTCCCATCCCCACTCAGGTGACACGTTCCCATCCCAAGCAGGTGACACGTTCCCCCCCAAGCAGGTGACACGTTCCCATCCCCAAGCAGGTGACACGTTCCCATCCCCACCAGGTGACACGTTCCCATCCCCAAGCAGGTGACCCGTTCCCTTCCCCAAGCAGGTGACACGTTCCCTTCCCCACTCAGGTGACAGGTTCCCATCCCCAAGCAGGTGACACGTTCCCATCGCCAAGCAGGTGACACTTTCCCATCCCCAAGCAGGTGACACGTTCCATCGCCAAGCAGGTGACACTTTCCCGTCCCAAGCAGGTGACCCGTTCCCATCCCCAAGCAGGTGACACGTTCCCATCCCAAGTAGGTGACACGCTCCATCGCCAAGCAGGTGACACGTTCCCATCCTCAAGCAGGTGACACGCTCCCATCCCCAAGCAGGTGACATGCTCCCATCCCAAGCAGGTGACCTTTCCCATCCACAAGCAGGTGACACGTTCCCATCGCCACTCAGGTGACACGTTCCCATCCTCAAGCAGGTGACACGTTCCATCCCAAGCAGGTGACACGTTCCATCCTCAAGCAGGTGACACGTTCCCATCCCACTCAGGTGACACTTCCCATCCCAAGCAGGTGACACGTTCCCATCCCAAGCAGGTGACACGTTCCCATCGCCATGCAGGTGATCCGTTCCCATCCCCAAGCAGGTGACATGTTCCCATCCCAAGCAGGTGACACGTTCCCATCCCCAAGCAGGTGACCTGTTCCCCCCCACCAGGTGACCGTTCCCATCGCCAAGCAGGTGACACGTTCCCATCCCAAGCAGGTGACACGTTCCCTTCCCCAAGCAGGTGACCGTTCCCATCGCCAAGCAGGTGACACGTTCCCATCCCCACCAGGTGACACGTTCCATCCCAAGCAGGTGACACGTTCCCATCCCCAAGCAGGTGACACGTTCCCATCCCCAAGCAGGTGACACGTTCCCATCCCCACTCAGGTGACACGTTCCCATCCCACTCAGGTGACACGTTCCCATCCCCAAGCAGGTGACACGTTCCCATCCCCACTCAGGTGACACGTTCCCATCCCACTCAGGTGACACGTTCCCATCCCAAGCAGGTGACCCGTTCCATCGCCAAGCAGGTGACACGTTCCCATCGCCACTCAGGTGACCGTTCCCATCCCCAAGCAGGTGACCGTTCCCATCGCCAAGCAGGTGACACGTTCCATCCCAAGCAGGTGACACGTTCCATCCCCAAGCAGGTGACACGTTCCCATCCCAAGCAGGTGACCCGTTCCCATCCCAAACAGGTGACACGTTCCCATCCCAAGCATGTGACACGTTCCCATCCCAATCATGTGACACGTTCCCATCGCCAAGCAGGTGACACGTTCCCATCCCCAAGCATGTGACACGTTCCCATCCCCAAGCATGTGACACGTTCCCATCCCAAGCAGGTGACACGTTCCCATCGCCAAGCAGGTGACACGTTCCCATCCCAAGCAGGTGACCCGTTCCCATCCCAAAGCAGGTGACCCGTTCCCATCGCCAAGCAGGTGACACGTTCCCATCCCCAAGCAGGTGACCCGTTCCCATCCCAAGCAGGTGACCCGTTCCCATCCCCAAGCAGGTGACACGTTCCCATCCCCAAGTAGGTGACACGTTCCCATCCCCAAGCACGTGACCCGTTCCCATCCCCAAGCAGGTGACCTGTTCCCATCCCCAAGCAGGTGACACGTTCCCATCCCCAAGCAGGTGACTCGTTCCCATCCCAAGCACGTGACCTGTTCCCATCCCCAAGCAGGTGACACGTTCCCATCCCCAAGTAGGTGACACGTTCCCATCCCCAAGCAGGTGACCCGTTCCCATCCCCAAGCACGTGACCCGTTCCCATCCTCAAGCAGGTGACGCGTTCCCATCCTCAAGCAGGTGACGCGTTCCCATCCCCAAGCAGGTGACCGTTCCCATCCTCAAGCAGGTGACGCGTTCCCATCCTCAAGCAGGTGACGCGTTCCCATCGCCAAACAGGTGACCTGTTCCCATCCCAAGCAGGTGACCTGTTCCCATCCCAAGTAGGTGACACGTTCCCATCCCAAGCAGGTGACCTGTTCCCATCCCCAAGCAGGTGACCTGTTCCCATCGCCAAGCAGGTGACACGTTCCCATCCTCAAGCAGGTGACACGTTCCCATCCCCAAGCAGGTGACTCGTTCCCATCCCAAGCAGGTGACCCGTTCCCATCCCCAAGGAGGTGACCTGTTCCCATCGCCAAGCAGGTGACACGTTCCCATCCTCAAGCAGGTGACCCGTTCCCATCCCCAAGCAGGTGACCCGTTCCCATCGCCAAGAAGGTGACACGTTCCCATCCTCAAGCAGGTGACCCGTTCCCATCCCAAGCAGGTGACCTGTTCCCATCGCCAAGCAGGTGACCCGTTCCATCGCCAAGCAGGTGGCCTGTTCCCATCCTCAAGCAGGTGACCTGTTCCCATCCCAAGCAGGTGACCCGTTCCCATCGCCAAGCAGGTGACCTGTTCCCATCCTCAAGCAGGTGACACGTTCCCATCCCAAGCAGGTGACACGTTCCCATCCTCAAGCAGGTGACACGTTCCCATCCCAAAGCACGTGACCCGTTCCCATCCCAAAGCAGGTGACCTGTTCCCATCGCCAAGCAGGTGACCTGTTCCCATCCTCAAGCAGGTGACATGTTCCCATCCCCAAGCAGGTGACACGTTCCCATCCTCAAGCAGGTGACCTGTTCCCATCCCCAAGCACGTGACCCGTTCCCATCCCAAGCAGGTGACCTGTTCCCATCCTCAAGCAGGTGACACGTTCCCATCCCAAGCAGATGACACGTTCCCATCGCCAAGCAGGTGACACGTTCCCATCCCCAAGCAGGTGACCTGTTCCCATCCTCAAGCAGGTGACCTGTTCCCATCCCCAAGCAGGTGACCCGTTCCCCCCCAAGCAGGTGACCTGTTCCCATCGCCAAGCAGGTGACCTGTTCCCATCCCCAAGCAGGTGACACGTTCCCATCCCCAAGCAGGTGACCCGTTCCCATCCCAAGCAGGTGACACGTTCCCATCCCCAAGCAGGTGACCTGTTCCCATCCCCAAGCATGTGACACGTTCCCATCCCAAGCAGGTGACCCGTTCCCATCGCCAAACAGGTGACACGTTCCCATCCCCAAGCACGTGACCTGTTCCCATCCCCAAGCAGGTGACACGTTCCCATCCCCAAGCACGTGACCTGTTCCATCCCCAAGCAGGTGACACGTTCCCATCCCCAAGCACGTGACCTGTTCCCATCGCCAAGCAGGTGACACGTTCCCATCACCAGCAGGTGAACCGTTCCCATCCCAAGCAGGTGACACGTTCCCATCCCCAAGCAGGTGACACGTTCCCATCGCCAAGCAGGTGACACGTTCCCATCCCAAGCAGGTGACCGTTCCCATCGCCAAACAGGTGACACGTTCCCATCCCAAGCATGTGACACGTTCCCATCCCCAATCATGTGACACGTTCCCATCCCAAGCAGGTGACACGTTCCCATCCCAAGCATGTGACACGTTCCCATCCCAACAGGTGACACGTTCCCATCCCAAGCAGGTGACACGTTCCCATCGCCAAGCAGGTGACACGTTCCCATCCCCAAGCATGTGACACGTTCCCATCCCCAAGCATGTGACACGTTCCATCGCCAAGCAGGTGACACGTTCCCATCCCAAGCAGGTGACCCGTTCCATCCCAAACAGGTGACACGTTCCCATCCCCAAGCATGTGACACGTTCCCATCCCAAGCAGTGACACGTTCCCATTCCCAAGCATGTGACCGTTCCCATCCCCAAGCAGGTGACACGTTCCCATCCCAAGCAGGTGACCCGTTCCCATCGCCAAACAGGTGACACGTTCCCATCCCCACTCAGGTGACCCGTTCCCATCGCCAAGCAGGTGACACGTTCCCATCCCCAAGCATGTGACACGTTCCCATCCCAAGCATGTGACACGTTCCCATCCCAAACAGGTGACACGTTCCCATCCCCAAGCAGGTGACACGTTCCCATCCCCACTCAGATGACCCGTTCCCATCCCAAGCAGGTGACCGTTCCCATCCCCACTCAGGTGACCCGTTCCCATCCCAAGCAGGTGACACGTTCCCACCCCAAGCAGGTGACCGTTCCCATCCCAAGCAGGTGACACGTTCCCCCCCACTCAGGTGACCGTTCCATCGCCAAGCAGGTGACACGTTCCCATCCCAAGCAGGTGACCGTTCCCATCGCCAAGCAGGTGACTCGTTCCCATCCCAAGCAGGTGACCGTTCCCATCCCCAAGCAGGTGACCGTTCCCATCCCAAGCAGGTGACCGTTCCCATCCCAAGCACGTGACTCGTTCCCATCCCAAGCAGGTGACCGTTCCCATCCCCAAGTAGGTGACATGTTCCCATCCCCAAGCAGGTGACCGTTCCCATCCCCAAGCAGGTGACCTGTTCCCATCGCCAAGCAGGTGACCTGTTCCCATCGCCAAGCAGGTGACACGTTCCCATCCTCAAGCAGGTGACACGTTCCCATCCCAAGCAGGTGACTCGTTCCCATCCTCAAGCAGGTGACCCGTTCCCATCCCAAGCAGGTGACCGTTCCCATCCCCAAGCAGTGACCGTTCCCATCGCCAAGCAGGTGACACGTTCCCATCCCAAGCAGGTGACCGTTCCCATCCCAAGCATGTGACACGTTCCCATTCCCAAGCAGTGACACGTTCCCATCCCCAAGCATGTGACCGTTCCCATCCCAAGCATGTGACCGTTCCCATTCCCAAGCAGGTGACCGTTCCCATCCCAACAGGTGACACGTTCCCATCCCCAAGCATGTGACCGTTCCCATCCCAAGCATGTGACACGTTCCCATCGCCAAACAGGTGACACGTTCCCATCCCAAGCAGTGACACGTTCCCATCCCAAGCAGGTGACACGTTCCCATCCCAAGCAGGTGACCCGTTCCCATCCCAAGCAGGTGACCGTTCCATCCCAAGCATGTGACACGTTCCCATCCCAAGCAGTGACACGTTCCATCCCAAACAGGTGACACGTTCCCATCCCAAGCAGGTGACACGTTCCCATCCCCACTCAGATGACCCGTTCCCATCCCAAGCAGGTGACACGTTCCCATCCCAAGCAGGTGACCTGTTCCCATCCCAAGCAGGTGACACGTTCCCATCCCCAAGCAGGTGACACGTTCCCATCCCCAAGCAGGTGACTCGTTCCCATCCCCAAGCAGGTGACTCGTTCCCATCCCCGAGCAGGTGATGTCCTCGCCCTCCCGTACCGGGGTGGGCGCGCCGGGGTAGCGGAGTGACCGGCGGCAAGAGCATAGGCAATCTGTGTGAGTCCCATAGACTCATCACACAGAGTTCCGTAGACTCGCACAGAGAGCCTTAGACTCACACAGAGAGCCTTAGACTCACACAGAGAGCCTTAGACTCACACAGAGACCCATAGACTCACACAAAGACCCATAAACTCACACACAGACCCATAGACTCACACAGAAACCCATAGACTCACACAGAGACCCATAGACTCATGCAGAGACCCATAGACTCACACAGAGACACATAGACTCAAACAGAGACCCATAGACTCACACGCAGACCCATAGACTCACACGCAGAGACCCATAGACTCACACAGAGACACATAGACTCAAACAGAGACCCATAGACTCACACAGAGACCCATAGACTCAAACAGAGACCCATAGACTCACACGCAGACCCATAGACTCACGCAGAGACCCATAGACTCACACAGAGACTTATAGATTCACAGAGACCCACAGACTCACACAGAGACCCATAGACTCACACAGAGACGCATAGACTCACAGACAGACTCAAAGATCACACAGAGAACCATTGGTCTATCTGTGTGAGTCTGTGGGTCTTTGTGTGAGCCTATGGTTCTCTATTTTGAGCCTGTGGGCCTATGTGTCAGTCTATGGGTATTTGTGTGAGGCTGTGGGTCTCTGCGTGAGTCTATGGGTCTCTTTGTGAGTCTATCGGTCGTTGTGTGAGTATATTGGTCTCTGTGTGAATCTATGGATCTCTGTGTGAGTATATGGGGCTTAGTGTGTGAGTCTACGAATCTCTATGCAAGTCTATGGGTCTATATGTCTTTGCGTCCTCTATGTAAGTCTATATGTCTCTTTGCAAGTATATGGGTCTCCGTGTTTTGGGTCCTCTAGGTGAGTCTATGGATCTCTGTGTGAGTGTATGGGTCTCTGTGCGAGTCTATGGGTCTTTGTTTGTAGGTCCTCTATGTGAATCTATGGGTCTCTGTGTGAGTCTATGGGTCTCTGTGCGAGTCTGTGGGTCTCTACGTGAGTCTGTGGGTCTCTGTGTGAGTCTATGGGTCTCTATGCAAGTCTATAGGTCTTTGTTTGTAGGTCCTCTATGTGAATCTATGGGTCTCTGTGTGAGTGTAAGGGTCTCTGTGCGAGTCTATAGGTCTCTATGTGAGTCTATGGGTCTCTATGTAATTGGGTCCTCTATGTGAATCTATGGGTCTCTGTGTGAGTCTATGGGTCTCTTTTCAAGTCTATGGGTGTTTGTTTGTAGGTCCTCTATGTGTCTCTGTGTGAGTCTATGGGTCTCTATGCAAGTCTACGGTTCTCTCTGATTCTGATTCTGGCTACGCCGCACCACGTGCCAAATCACCACGTGGCGCTTCTGGGCGCGCTGCTTCTGCGGCCGTCTGGAACGCTCTTCCCTTCCAATACTCGGAAGCCACTGGGAGCCGTGATGCTTCTTTTACATCATCATCATCCAGATTGACAAACTCATCTCTTTAGAACTGCTGCTTGTGTTTAGTTCGTTGTCTTTCACGCCAAACCTCCGATGGGCGCGTTTGTCGACATGGTGGCGCTAAAGAGTTCAACGTACATAGGAGGGTTGATGGATCAAAGACAAAGCTCCCCCGCATAGCCTTCACAGGCTGTTGTGGCAAGTGTTGTGAGCGAGTAGCGCTTATGAAGGCCGGCACGGCACATGAGGGGGTGGGTGGCCAGCACCACGCCAGGCCGCCTTTGTCTCTCCGGTGGCGAAATTCTACACGCGGCCACATCAGGTTACTAATTTGAGGCCGAGTCGACCTAGGGAAGCCCAGGAGCGGATTCAGATAATCGTCACTGGCGATGGTGGTGGCCGTGAGTGGCAAACTGAACTCTGGTCGCAGGGTTCGTAGAAACATTGAGCCAAACACTGCACCACGTGGGCAGACAAAGCTCCCCCGTATAGCCTGTGACAGACTGTTGGGGCAAGTGCTGTGTAGCGGGGAGCAGTGCCAATGAAGGCCGCCAATGAAGGCCGGCACGGCACGCGAGGGGTGGGTGGCCAGCACCCCGCCCAGGCCGTCTTTGTCTCACCCAGCGGCGATGTTTCTGCACACCGCCGTTTGACGCTGAGTCGACCTAGGGGAGTCCGGCAGCTGTTGTTGGATGGCCGTGGGGGGGGGGGGCGAATCAAAGTCGGGTCGCCGAGCTCGTAGCGAGACAGCCAACGCAGGGGCTTTGTGAACCCGGCGACCTGAGGTTAAGTTTATATTGGCACTTAAAATGCCTTCAACTGTCAGCTCGTGTTGCAGACTGAATATATGGGCAATAACGGAAACAAACTGACGGGATAACAACGATAAAATACAAACACTCGCCTAGGCAATGTAAGGGATATTGCAATGTTGCGGGTGTCGTGAAGCTAGCAGAGATCTTTGGATCTTTGAGTGAGTCTGTGTCTTTGTGTGAGTTTATGTGTCTTTGTGTGAGTCTATGTGTCTCTGTGTGAGTCTATGTGTCTCTGTGTGAGGCTATGTGTCTCTGTGTGAGTCTATGTGTCTCTGTGTGAGTCTATGGGTCTCTGTGTGAGTCTCTGTGTCTTTGTGTGAGTCTCTGTGTCTTTGTGTGAGTCTATGTGTCTCTGTGTGAGTCTATGTGTCTTTGTGTGAGTCTATGTGTCTCTGTGTGAGTCTATGGGTCTCTGTGTGAGTCTATGGGTCTCTGTGTGAGTCTATGGGTCTCTGTGTTAGTCTATGTGTCTCTGTGTTAGTCTATGGGTCTCTGTGTTAGTCTATGGGTCTCTGTGTGAGTCTATGGGTCTCTGTGTTAGTCTATGGGTCTCTGTGTTAGTCTATGGTCTCTGTGTGAGTCTATGGGTCTCTGTCTGAGTCTATGGGTCTCTGAGTGAGTCAATGGGTCTCTGTGTGAGTCTATGGGTCTCTGTGTGAGTCTATGGGTCTCTGTTTGAGTCTATGTGTCTCTGTGTGAGTCTATGTGTCTCCGTGTGAGTCTATGTGTCTCTGTGTGAGTCTATGTGTCTCTGCGTGAGTCTATGTGTCTCTGTGTGAGTCTATGGGTCTCTGTGTTCGTCTATGGGTCTCTGAGTGAGTCTATGGGTCTCTGTGTGAGTCTGTCTCTGAGTGAGTCTATGGGTCTCTGTGTTAGTCTATGGGTCTCTGTGTTAGTCTATGGGTCTCTGAGTGAGTCTATGGGTCTCTGTGTGAGTCTATGGGTCTCTGTGAGTCTATGGGTCTCTGTGTTAGTCTATGGGTCTCTGTGTTAGTCTATGGGTCTCTGTGTGAGTCTGTGGGTCTCTGAGTGAGTCTATGGGTCTCTGTGTTAGTCTATGGGTCTCTGTGTGAGTCTATGGGTCTCTGAGTGAGTCTATGGGTCTCTGTGTGATTCTATGTGTCTCTGTGTGAGTCTATGGGTCTCTGTGTGAGTCTATCGGTCTGTCAGGGAGTCTACGTGTCTCTGTGTGAGTCTGTGGGTCTCTGAGTGAGTCTATGGCTCTGTCAGGGAGTCTCTGTGTCTCTGTGTGAGTCTATGGTTCTCTTAGTGAGTCTGGGTCTCTGTGTGAGTCTATGGGTCTCTGTGTGAGTCTATGGGTCTCTGTGTGAGTCTATGGGTCTCTGTGTGAGTCTATGTTCTCTTAGTGAGTCTATGTGTCTCTGTGTGAGTCTAGGGGTGTCTGTGTGAGTCTATGGGTCTCTGAGTGAGTCTATGGGTTTCTGTGTGAGTCTATGGGTCTCTCTGTGATTCTATGTGTCTCTGTGTGAGTCTATAGTCTCTGTATGAGTCTATTGTCTATGTATGATCTGTGTCCCTGTGAGAGTCTATGGGTCTCTGTGGGAGTATATGGGTCTATCAGGGAGTCTATGTGTCCCTGTGTGAGACTATGGGTCTCTGTGGGAGTCTATGGGTCTGTCAGGGAGTCTATGTGTCCCTGTGTGAGACTATGGGTCTCTGTGGGAGTCTATGGGTCTCTGTGAGAGTTTATGGGTCTTTGTGTGAGTTTATGGGTCTTTGTGTGAGTTTATGGGTCTCTGTGAGAGTCTATGGGTCTCTGTATGAGTCTATGTATCTCCGTGTGAGTCTGTGTCCCTGTGAGAGTCTAAGGGTCTCTGTGGAAGTCTATGGGTCTCTGTATGAGTATATAGATCTGTGCATGAGTCTATAGGTATCTGTGTGATGAGTCTATGGGTCTTTGGATGAGTATATGGGTCTCTGTGTGGTGAGTCTATGGGTGTCTGTGCAGTGAGTCTACGGATCTCTGTGTGCATCTTTGTGTTCCTGTGTGAGTCTACGGGTCTATGAGTGAGTCTATGGATATTTGCGTGAGTGAGCCTATGGTTCTCACACAGAGACCCATAGACTCACACAGAGACCCATAGACTCATCACACAGAGTTTCGTAAACTTGCATAGAGAGCCATAGACTAACATAGTTCCCACAGACTCATCATATTGAGACCCATATACTCACGCAGATAGACATAGACTCACACAGAGAGCCATAGACTCACACAGAGAGCCATAGACTCATACAGAGACCCATATACTCACACAGAGACCCATAGACTCACACAGAGAGCCATAGACTCACACAGAGGGCCATGGACTCACACAGAGAGCCATAGACTCATACAAAGAACCATAGACTCACACAGAGAGCCATAGACTCACACAGGACTCACACAGAGAGCCATAGACTCACACAGAGAGCCATAGACTCACACAGAGCCATAGACTCACACAGAGAGCCATAGACTCACCTTACCTCCAACTGTGATTTAAACCCGGTACTCAAATGCAACAAAGGAGTTCACGATCTCAGCCCGTTCACCAATGACTGCACACAACACACAAAATACACAACTCACACACAACACACACGCAACACACAACCCACACAACACACACACAACACACACACAACACACACAACTCACACAACACACACACAGCTCACACACACAACACTCACAACATACACACAACTCACACACAACACACACACAACACATACACAACACACACACACACACACACACACACACACAACACACACACACACTCACACACAACACACACGCAACGCACACAACCCACACAACACACACACAACACACACACAACACACACAACTCACACAACACACACACAACTCACACACAACACACACACAACACATACACACACACACACACACACACACACATACACACAACTCACACACACACACACAACTCACACACACACACACACAACTCACACACAACACACACACACACATACACACACACACACACACACACACAACATACACACAACTCACACACACACACACACACACACACACAACACACACAACTCACACACACACACACACACATACTCACAACACACACACACAACACATACACACACACACACAGCACCAACATACACACACACACACACAACACACACACACACACACACAACTCACACACTTACACACACACAACACACACAACTCACACAACACACACAGCTCACACACACAACACACACAACACACACACAACACACACACCACACACACACAACACAACACATACACCTCACACACACAACACAACACAACTCACACACTACACACACACANCACACACAACTCACACAAACACACACAACTCACACACACACACACACACACACACACAACTCACACAACACACACAGCTCACACACACACACACACAACTCACACACAAACAACTTTCAACACACAACTCACACACANCACACACACAACACANACACAACACACACACAACACACACACACAACACACAACATACACAACACACACANCACACACACACACACACACAACACACACAACTCACACACACACACACACAACTCACACACTCACACATACACAACACATACACAACACACACAACTCACACAACACACACACNGCTCACACACACACACATACACAACACACACAATTCACACACAACACACACACAACACACACACAACACACACAACTCACACACTACACATACACAACACATACACAACACACACAACTCACACAACACACACACAGCTCACACACACAACACATACACAACACACACAATCACACACAACACACACACAGCACACACAACACACTCACAACACTCACACAACACACACACACTCACACACAACACACACACAACTCACACACAACACACACACTACACACACACAACACATACACAGGCGGTGTAAGTGTTGAGGTGCAATCCACGACTCCGAGGCAGGTTGCTGTTAGGGGCTCACGCCACGTTTATTTAAGGGCTTTCGCCAAGTTGTTCAGGGCTTACGCCAGGTGGATAAGGCTTATGCCGAACCAACACCCCCTAGCCAATAACTCCCCAGGGGACAGGGGACTGTGATCCCTTCACCCGGCTAACCCGGCTCTCCACCCTGCCCTGGCCCGGAGACCACCCCAACCTCGGCCGGTCGGGTGGCATAGCCTCCCGTAGCCTCGTGTGTGGATCACCTACCCAGAGTCCCCACTCCTACCCCCGACGAACCCGCTTCCATCCCGGGTCCCCCTTTAAATACCCCCTGGGGGCATGACGTCACCGTCCTTCACGACCCGCCTGACGTCACATCCCCGCGACGCCACTCTCTCCGAGGGCGAGCGTAACGTGATGTCACCCACTACTCCTCTACATCAGTATTGAACACCGCACGTGGCCATTGTCTCGGCCTCGCTGTGCGCTGCGTTGCACCGCTAGCTGAGTAGATAACCTCGCGTCCAATAAACCCTCGGAGCCAGGGTGAACATCCGACTCCAAACGTCATTTATTGGTTTTAACGAGGTAACACTGGTGAGAAAACACAGATACATCATCTGTTATAACCCGGAAACACCAACACAATGAATGATACCACAGCATCATAAAATTGTCTTAGATAACATGTTTCTCAACAATAGACCCTGGAGGGGCAGGCACCTACATTACCACTGAACAACTATACAAGAGCATAAGCTGCTGTGTTACATAAGGCACACCGTGTAATCATCACACTGCACCCCAGATGCACAGTACTACACATAACACTGCACTATGAATGAGACATTTTGTCACCCTTGCTCGCCAGATCGCAATAAAGTTACTTGGGTACAAGTCTGACTCGACTTATTAAATTACAAGTAACATTCACAATAAGGAAAGTTGCAGGCTTCGTTGTTAACTAGGCCTCGTATTTATCATAACAATTTAACAGCATTATAAAGGCATTTACATCCTTATAACGGTCATTCTAACATTATAACAGCATTGCCAATATTATAAGAACATAAACGAACTTACAGACAATGATTCTTAAGGTCCCACAATGGACAATTGCGGCTGGCTTCTCTGGGACGCGATGTGTGGTTGAGCGGGAATCTTAAATCGCAACTTCCTGGTCACGTGACCAAAATTAGCATCAATAACAGGAAATTCCTGTGTACATACGCCCCCCCCCATCTGCTGTGAGGTAAACCTCCTGCCGTGAGGCAGAACAGCCATTCACGCTCTCGGTGCAAGAGCAGCAGCAGCAGCAGCGACACTTCATGAAGTGTGGTTGTTGCCCGCGTTGTGTTGTTGTTGTGTGTCCTTGTTATGTATAGTTGCGTAACGTTGCTGTGTATCGCTGTTGTGTGTCGTTGTGTATTGTTCGTGTGTATCGGTGGTGTGTCATTGTGTATTGTTGATGTGTATCTTGCATCGCTGTGTGTGTCGTTGTGTATCGTTGTTGTGTATAATTACGCTACCTTTGGCCTCGTAACTGCTGTGCGTCAGACGCGCTTCTACGCATTTACGATGTTTGTTGTTTTAGTGAGCGGGGTCTATGGGTCTCTATGCGAGTCTATGGGTCTCTGTGTGAGTCTATCGGTCTGTCAGGGAGTCTACGTGTCTCTGTGTGAGTCTGTGGGTCTCTGAGTGAGTCTATGGCTCTGTCAGGGAGTCTCTGTGTCTCTGTGTGAGTCTATGGTTCTCTTAGTGAGTCTATGGGTCTCTGTGTGAGTCTATGGGTCTCTGTGTGAGTCTATGGGTCTCTGTGTGAGTCTATGGGTCTCTGTGTGAGTCTATAGTTCTCTTAGTGAGTCTATGTGTCTCTGTGTGAGTCTAGGGGTGTCTGTGTGAGTCTATGGGTCTCTGAGTGAGTCTATGGGTTTCTGTGTGAGTCTATGGGTCTCTCTGTGATTCTATGTGTCTCTGTGTGAGTCTATGGGTCTCTGTATGAGTCTATGTGTCTATGTATGAGTCTGTGTCCCTGTGAGAGTCTATGGGTCTCTGTGGGAGTATATGGGTCTATCAGGGAGTCTATGTGTCCCTGTGTGAGACTATGGGTCTCTGTGGGAGTCTATGGGTCTGTCAGGGAGTCTATGTGTCCCTGTGTGAGACTATGGGTCTCTGTGGGAGTCTATGGGTCTCTGTGAGAGTTTATGGGTCTTTGTGTGAGTTTATGGGTCTTTGTGTGAGTTTATGGGTCTCTGTGAGAGTCTATGGGTCTCTGTATGAGTCTATGTATCTCCGTGTGAGTCTGTGTCCCTGTGAGAGTCTAAGGGTCTCTGTGGAAGTCTATGGGTCTCTGTATGAGTATATAGATCTGTGCATGAGTCTATAGGTATCTGTGTGATGAGTCTATGGGTCTTTGTTTGATGAGTATATGGGTCTCTGTGTGGTGAGTCTATGGGTGTCTGTGCAGTGAGTCTACGGATCTCTGTGTGCATCTTTGTGTTCCTGTGTGAGTCTACGGGTCTATGAGTGAGTCTATGGATATTTGCGTGAGTGAGCCTATGGTTCTCACACAGAGACCCATAGACTCACACAGAGACCCATAGACTCATCACACAGAGTTTCGTAAACTTGCATAGAGAGCCATAGACTAACATAGTTCCCCACAGACTCATCATATTGAGACCCATATACTCACGCAGATAGACATAGACTCACACAGAGAGCCATAGACTCACACAGAGAGCCATAGACTCATACAGAGACCCATATACTCACACAGAGACCCATAGACTCACACAGAGAGCCATAGACTCACACAGAGGGCCATGGACTCACACAGAGAGCCATAGACTCATACAAAGAACCATAGACTCACACAGAGAGCCATAGACTCACACAGGACTCACACAGAGAGCCATAGACTCACACAGAGAGCCATAGACTCACACAGAGAGCCATAGACTCACACAGAGAGCCATAGACTCACCTTACCTCCAACTGTGATTTAAACCCGGTACTCAAATGCAACAAAGGAGTTCACGATCTCAGCCCGTTCACCAATGACTGCACACAACACACAAAATACACAACTCACACACAACACACACGCAACACACAACCCACACAACACACACACAACACACACACACACACACAACTCACACAACACACACACAGCTCACACACACAACACTCACAACATACACACAACTCACACACAACACACACACAACACATACACAACACACACACAACACACACACAACACACACACAACACACACACACACNACTCACACACAACACACACGCAACGCACACAACCCACACAACACACACACAACACACACACAACACACACAACTCACACAACACACACACAACTCACACACAACACACACACAACACATACACAACACACACACAACACACACACAACATACACACAACTCACACACAACACACACACAACACACACACAACTCACACACAACACGCACACACAACTCACACACAACACACACACAACACATACACAACACACACACAACACACACACAACACACACAACTCACACACAACACACACACACACACACACACACACAACTCACACACAACACACACACACAACTCACACACAACACACACACAACACATACACAAACACACACACNACACACACAACATACACACAACACACACACAACACACACACAACACACACACAACTCACACACTACACACACACACACACACAACTCACACAACACACACACAGCTCACACACACAACACACACAACACACACACAACACACACACAACTCACACACTACACACACACACACATACACAGCTCACACACACAACACACACACAACTCACACACACACACACACACACACACAACTCACACAACACACACACAACTCACACACAACACACACACACACATACACAACACACACAACTCACACAACACACACACAGCTCACACACACAACACACACAACTCACACACACACACACACAACACACAACCACACACAACACACACACAACTCACACACAACACACACACACACATACACAACACACACACAACACACACACCACACACACAACATACACAACACACACACACACACACAACACACACACAACATACACACACACAACACACACACAACTCACACACTACACATACACAACACATACACAACACACACAACTCACACAACACACACACAGCTCACACACACCACACATACACAACACACACAATTCACACACAACACACACACAACACACACACAACACACACACAACTCACACACTACACATACACAACACATACACAACACACACAACTCACACAACACACACACAGCTCACACACACAACACATACACAACACACACAACTCACACACAACACACACACACAGCACACACAACACACTCACAACACTCACACAACACACACACACTCACACACAACACACACACAACTCACACACAACACACACACTACACACACACAACACATACACAGGCGGTGTAAGTGTTGAGGTGCAATCCACGACTCCGAGGCAGGTTGCTGTTAGGGGCTCACGCCACGTTTATTTAAGGGCTTTCGCCAAGTTGTTCAGGGCTTACGCCAGGTGGATAAGGCTTATGCCGAACCAACACCCCCCTAGCCAATAACTCCCCCAGGGGACAGGGACTGTGATCCCTTCACCCCGGCTAACCCGGCTCTCCACCCTGCCCTGGCCCGGAGACCACCCCCAACCTCGGCCGGTCGGGTGGCATAGCCTCCCGTAGCCTCGTGTGTGGATCACCTACCCAGAGTCCCCACTCCTACCCCCGACGAACCCCGCTTCCATCCCGGGTCCCCCTTTAAATACCCCCTGGGGGCATGACGTCACCGTCCTTCACGACCCGCCTGACGTCACATCCCCCGCGACGCCACTCTCTCCGAGGGCGAGCGTAATGTGATGTCACCCACTACTCCTCTACATCAGTATTGAACACCGCACGTGGCCATTGTCTCGGCCTCGCTGTGCGCTGCGTTGCACCGCTAGCTGAGTAGATAACCTCGCGTCCAATAAACCCTCGGAGCCAGGGTGAACATCCGACTCCAAACGTCATTTATTGGTTTTAACGAGGTAACACTGGTGAGAAAACACAGATACATCATCTGTTATAACCCGGAAACACCAACACAATGAATGATACCACAGCATCATAAAATTGTCTTAGATAACATGTTTCTCAACAATAGACCCTGGAGGGGGCAGGCACCTACATTACCACTGAACAACTATACAAGAGCATAAGCTGCTGTGTTACATAAGGCACACCGTGTAATCATCACACTGCACCCCAGATGCACAGTACTACACATAACACTGCACTATGAATGAGACATTTTGTCACCCTTGCTCGCCAGATCGCAATAAAGTTACTTGGGTACAAGTCTGACTCGACTTATTAAATTACAAGTAACATTCACAATAAGGAAAGTTGCAGGCTTCGTTGTTAACTAGGCCTCGTATTTATCATAACAATTTAACAGCATTATAAAGGCATTTACATCCTTATAACGGTCATTCTAACATTATAACAGCATTGCCAATATTATAAGAACATAAACGAACTTACAGACAATGATTCTTAAGGTCCCACAATGGACAATTGCGGCTGGCTTCTCTGGGACGCGATGTGTGCCGCCATCTTGAATTACGTGTGTAATGGCCGACGCCCGCGTGGTTGAGCGGGAATCTTAAATCGCAACTTCCTGGTCACGTGACCAAAATTAGCATCAATAACAGGAAATTCCTGTGTACATACGCCCCCCCCCATCTGCTGTGAGGTAAACCTCCTGCCGTGAGGCAGAACAGCCATTCACGCTCTCGGTGCAAGAGCAGCAGCAGCAGCAGCGACACTTCATGAAGTGTGGTTGTTGCCCGCGTTGTGTTGTTGTTGTGTGTCCTTGTTATGTATAGTTGCGTAACGTTGCTGTGTATCGCTGTGTGTGTCGTTGTGTATTGTTCGTGTGTATCGGTGGTGTGTCATTGTGTATTGTTGATGTGTATCTTGCATCGCTGTGTGTGTCGTTGTGTATCGTTGTTGTGTATCATTACGCTACCTTTGGCTCTTAACTGCTGTGCGTCAGACGCGCTTCTACGCATTTACGATGTTTGTTGTTTTAGTGAGCGGGTCTATGGGTCTCTATGCGAGTCTATGGGTCTCTGTGTGAGTCTATCGGTCTGTCAGGGAGTCTACGTGTCTCTGTGTGAGTCTGTGGGTCTCTGAGTGAGTCTATGGCTCTGTCAGGGAGTCTCTGTGTCTCTGTGTGAGTCTATGGTTCTCTTAGTGAGTCTATGGGTCTCTGTGTGAGTCTATGGGTCTCTGTGTGAGTCTATGGGTCTCTGTGTGAGTCTATGGGTCTCTGTGTGAGTCTATAGTTCTCTTAGTGAGTCTATGTGTCTCTGTGTGAGTCTAGGGGTGTCTGTGTGAGTCTATGGGTCTCTGAGTGAGTCTATGGGTTTCTGTGTGAGTCTATGGGTCTCTCTGTGATTCTATGTGTCTCTGTGTGAGTCTATGGGTCTCTGTATGAGTCTATGTGTCTATGTATGAGTCTGTGTCCCTGTGAGAGTCTATGGGTCTCTGTGGGAGTATATGGGTCTATCAGGGAGTCTATGTGTCCCTGTGTGAGACTATGGGTCTCTGTGGGAGTCTATGGGTCTGTCAGGGAGTCTATGTGTCCCTGTGTGAGACTATGGGTCTCTGTGGGAGTCTATGGGTCTCTGTGAGAGTTTATGGGTCTTTGTGTGAGTTTATGGGTCTTTGTGTGAGTTTATGGGTCTCTGTGAGAGTCTATGGGTCTCTGTATGAGTCTATGTATCTCCGTGTGAGTCTGTGTCCCTGTGAGAGTCTAAGGGTCTCTGTGGAAGTCTATGGGTCTCTGTATGAGTATATAGATCTGTGCATGAGTCTATAGGTATCTGTGTGATGAGTCTATGGGTCTTTGTTTGATGAGTATATGGGTCTCTGTGTGGTGAGTCTATGGGTGTCTGTGCAGTGAGTCTACGGATCTCTGTGTGCATCTTTGTGTTCCTGTGTGAGTCTACGGGTCTATGAGTGAGTCTATGGATATTTGCGTGAGTGAGCCTATGGTTCTCACACAGAGACCCATAGACTCACACAGAGACCCATAGACTCATCACACAGAGTTTCATAAACTTGCATAGAGAGCCATAGACTAACATAGTTCCCCACAGACTCATCATATTGAGACCCATATACTCACGCAGATAGACATAGACTCACACAGAGAGCCATAGACTCACACAGAGAGCCATAGACTCATACAGAGACCCATATACTCACACAGAGACCCATAGACTCACACAGAGAGCCATAGACTCACACAGAGGGCCATGGACTCACCCAGAGAGCCATAGACTCATACAAAGAACCATAGACTCACACAGAGAGCCATAGACTCACACAGGACTCACACAGAGAGCCATAGACTCACACAGAGAGCCATAGACTCACACAGAGAGCCATAGACTCACACAGAGAGCCATAGACTCACCTTACCTCCAACTGTGATTTAAACCCGGTACTCAAATGCAACAAAGGAGTTCACGATCTCAGCCCGTTCACCAATGACTGCACACAACACACAAAATACACAACTCACACACAACACACACGCAACACACAACCCACACAACACACACACAACACACACACAACACACACAACTCACACAACACACACACAGCTCACACACACAACACTCACAACATACACACAACTCACACACAACACACACACAACACACACAACACACACACAACACACACACAACACACACACAACACACACACAACTCACACACAACACACACGCAGCACACAACCACACCACACACACAACACACACACAACACACACAACTCACACAACACACACACAACTCACACACAACACACACACAACACATACACAACACACACACAACACACACACAACACACACAACTCACACACAGCCACACAACACACACACAACACACACACAACTCACACACACACACACACACAACTCACACACAACACACACACAANACATNCACACACACACAACACACACAACATACACACAACACACACACACACACACACAACTCACACACAACACACACACAACACATACACAACACACACACAAACACACAACATACAACACAACACACAACACACAACAAACACACACAACTCACACACTACACACACACAACACACACAACTCACACAACACACACACAACACACACAACACACACAACACACACACAACACACACACCACACACACACAACACAACACATACACCTCACACACACAACACAACACAACTCACACACACACACACACAACACACACAACACACAACACACACACNACTCACACACAACACACACACAACACATACACAACACACACAACTCACACACACACACAACTCAACACACAACACACACAACTCACACACACACACACACACACAACTCACACACAACACACACACAACTCACACACAACACACACACAACACAACACACACACACAACACACACACCAAACACACAACATACACAACACACCACACACACAACACACACACNACATACACACAACTCACACACAACACACACACAACTCACACACTACACATACACAACACATACACAACACACACAACTCACACAACACACACACAGCTCACACACACCACACATACACAACACACACAATTCACACACAACACACACACAACACACACACAACACACACAACTCACACACTACACATACACAACACATACACAACACACACAACTCACACAACACACACACAGCTCACACACACAACACATACACAACACACACAACTCACACACACACCACACAGCACACACAACACACTCACAACACTCACACAACACACACACACTCACACACAACACACACACAACTCACACACAACACACACACTACACACACACAACACATACACAGGCGGTGTAAGTGTTGAGGTGCAATCCACGACTCCGAGGCAGGTTGCTGTTAGGGGCTCACGCCACGTTTATTTAAGGGCTTTCGCCAAGTTGTTCAGGGCTTACGCCAGGTGGATAAGGCTTATGCCGAACCAACACCCCCTAGCCAATAACTCCCCAGGGGACAGGGGACTGTGATCCCTTCACCCGGCTAACCCGGCTCTCCACCCTGCCCTGGCCCGGAGACCACCCCCAACCTCGGCCGGTCGGGTGGCATAGCCTCCCGTAGCCTCGTGTGTGGATCACCTACCCAGAGTCCCCACTCCTACCCCGACGAACCCCGCTTCCATCCCGGGTCCCCCTTTAAATACCCCCCTGGGGGCATGACGTCACCGTCCTTCACGACCCGCCTGACGTCACATCCCCGCGACGCCACTCTCTCCGAGGGCGAGCGTAACGTGATGTCACCCACTACTCCTCTACATCAGTATTGAACACCGCACGTGGCCATTGTCTCGGCCTCGCTGTGCGCTGCGTTGCACCGCTAGCTGAGTAGATAACCTCGCGTCCAATAAACCCTCGGAGCCAGGGTGAACATCCGACTCCAAACGTCATTTATTGGTTTTAACGAGGTAACACTGGTGAGAAAACACAGATACATCATCTGTTATAACCCGGAAACACCAACACAATGAATGATACCACAGCATCATAAAATTGTCTTAGATAACATGTTTCTCAACAATAGACCCTGGAGGGGCAGGCACCTACATTACCACTGAACAACTATACAAGAGCATAAGCTGCTGTGTTACATAAGGCACACCGTGTAATCATCACACTGCACCCCAGATGCACAGTACTACACATAACACTGCACTATGAATGAGACATTTTGTCACCCTTGCTCGCCAGATCGCAATAAAGTTACTTGGGTACAAGTCTGACTCGACTTATTAAATTACAAGTAACATTCACAATAAGGAAAGTTGCAGGCTTCGTTGTTAACTAGGCCTCGTATTTATCATAACAATTTAACAGCATTATAAAGGCATTTACATCCTTATAACGGTCATTCTAACATTATAACAGCATTGCCAATATTATAAGAACATAAACGAACTTACAGACAATGATTCTTAAGGTCCCACAATGGACAATTGCGGCTGGCTTCTCTGGGACGCGATGTGTGGTTGAGCGGGAATCTTAAATCGCAACTTCCTGGTCACGTGACCAAAATTAGCATCAATAACAGGAAATTCCTGTGTACATACGCCCCCCCCCATCTGCTGTGAGGTAAACCTCCTGCCGTGAGGCAGAACAGCCATTCACGCTCTCGGTGCAAGAGCAGCAGCAGCAGCAGCGACACTTCATGAAGTGTGGTTGTTGCCCGCGTTGTGTTGTTGTTGTGTGTCCTTGTTATGTATAGTTGCGTAACGTTGCTGTGTATCGCTGTTGTGTGTCGTTGTGTATTGTTCGTGTGTATCGGTGGTGTGTCATTGTGTATTGTTGATGTGTATCTTGCATCGCTGTGTGTGTCGTTGTGTATCGTTGTTGTGTATCATTACGCTACCTTTGGCCTCTTAACTGCTGTGCGTCAGACGCGCTTCTACGCATTTACGATGTTTGTTGTTTTAGTGAGCGGGGTCGAGATAATGTTCACGACGCGTTATCCACGAGCGTGGACGCTCACTTACGCACGCGCGCACCTACAAACAAAATGAGGGTACCCCAATGGGTTCTGCCTTATCGCCAGTGGTAGCGAATTTTTTTCATGGAAAANTTTGAGACAGATGCCATCCAGACATCCACCCTACGTCCTTCCTTGTGGAAGATATACGTGGATGACACGTTTGGCATCTGGCCACATGGCCTGCCAGCACTAAACCAATTTCTCAACCACATCAATTCCGTACATCCGTCTATCAAATTCACCATGGAAGTGGAAAAGGATGGCATGCTACCATTCCTGGATGTTTTGATGGAGAAGAGACCTGATGGCTCGTTGGGACATTAGGTCTACAGGAAAGCCACCCACACGGATGCCTACCTAAAGCCTGACTCCCACCACCATCCAGCCCAGAAGAATTCCCTCATCAAAACACTACACCATAGGGCCCGTTGCATCTCCGACCAGCACCACCTAGCCAGTAAGTTGGAGCACATACACCAAGCCCTCAGGATGAATGGATACTCGGACCGTACAATCTGCAAAGCTGTCTCCCCAGCCATGCGGAGACAACCTTCTGAGGATCCAACCAATACCATCACTTTTACCGTACATAGCAGGGGTTACCAAAAATATTTCCAAAATCTTAAACAAACACAAGATCCAGGTTCGTTTCAACACAATACACAAACTCCGTGATTTAATCCCATCTGTAAAGGATGTGATTCCTGATATCAACATCATGCTAATCTCTCACATTGACATCATGCTAATCTCTCACATTAACATGCTAATCCCTCACATTAACATAGCCACTTCCGTGCCCTGGTCGAAGAGGCCGCTCTCCTATCTTACAGCTACATGCTAATCTCTCACATTAACATCACTAGCCCCGGCCACTTCTTTATGACCCTTGGGCTACACCCATTTCAAACCTTTTTAAAACAGTCTGCATCAGCAGCAGATCATGTTTTTGGACCTTCCACTGCAACCAGGACCATCTCCAGTCGTCTTGACTACGTCTTGCCACTGGGTACAGATGGTGGCTGGTCGAGAGAGTGAGGTTGAAGCTGCGCAAATCACCCTCGCTTAAATCCAAGTCTCTGCGCAAGTCATGGCACGTTTTTGCCATCGTCATTATCCAAGTCCCGTGGCGATGGGCGAGCGACGAAGCAGCAGGCTCGGGTATGCTGGAAGCTGCTGCTGCTGCGAGGATGACGAGCGGAGGAGTTCCGCGTGGAGATGGCTGGAAGCTCCTTTTGCTGACGAGACCAGCGGCGAGGTGCCGCAAGGTCCACTCGTGGCCCAGCCAACTTTGTGCGTGACGGGTGCGCAGAGGTCGCAACCGGGTACCCGATACCCGTACCCTACCCGATACCCGTACCCTACCCGATACCCGGCTACCCGTACCCGGCCGGGTACTGGTAGCCGTTTGCGACCCTGGTGCAGCCGGTTAGGGTAGGCCGTGAGACACTGGTGAGTAACTGTTTGTCACTCATTTCCCAACGTCTTGTCTCTTCTCACAATTCAAGTTCCTAGAATCAACCCACCGCGCTTGCAACATGGCTTCATCCCAGAGGTCGCAATCGGGTACTCGTACCCGTACCCTACCCTATACCCGGCCGGGTACGGGTAGCTGGGTATCGGGTAAGGTATGGGTACCCGTTTTCGACCCTGGTGCGGCCGGGTACGGGTAAGGTATCAAAACCCGTTTGCGAGCTCTGCGAGTGTGACGGCCTTGACAACTCACCCCCGTTCCCGTGCAGGTCACGTTGGCGCTGCTCTTCGTGGCCGCGCTGGCGGCGCTGGGCATCACCCTGTCGGAGGACTTCGGGCCGATGTGCGACCCAAAGCCGTGCGACGTCTCGGCCCCCATGCTCTACGTGAACCCGTGCCTCTACATGCTCACCTGGGTGAGTTTGGGGGTGGGCAAGCACCCGCACCCTACCCCGTGTGGTTACTGTCAGTGGTGCTGTTACTTCAGCACCCACCTGGGCTCATGGGCTCGCTCAGAGACCCACAGACTCGCATAGAGACCCCTATCACTACCCTACCCATATCACTACCCCTACCCTATCACTACCCCAACCCCTATCACTACCCAACCCCTATCACTACCCCAACCCCTATCACTACTCCAACCCCTATCACTACCCCAACCCCTATCACATCACTACCCCTATCACTACCCAACCCCATACTACTCCAACCCCTATCACTACCCAACCCCTATCACTACCCCAACCCCAATCACTACTCCTACCCCTATCACTACCCCAACCCCTATCATACCCTATCACTACCCAACCCCTATCACTACCCAACCCCTATCACTACCCCTATCACTATCCCAACCCCTATCACTACCCCAACCCCTATCACTACCCCAACCCCTATCACACCCAACCCCTANCACTTCCCCAACCCCTATCACTACCCCTCTCTATCACTACCCAACCCATTTTAAGCCGGTATGAAAATGACAAAATATATGTACTAATATATATCTATGGGACCTTTTTGCCAGCATCGAAAATGATGAAAAACGAAGAATATATTTCAATGCAAGTATCAGAACACTTACAGTTGGCAAGAACGCATCCCATAGATATAACTGATATGAGTGTTCCAATACTGGCATTGTCTTTGAACTAGTCGCCTTTCAGCGTTGTTTTCTGGCCTAGCACCGGTGGTGTGAGACTAGGCCAGTGTCAAATATTGCGTACACTACACTCTACACTACATACAACTTAAACAATGAAAAGTACTGCACGTATATATATAGAGACATGCGTCAGCCCATGCATATTGTAGTAGTAAGTACGGTACAGTTATTATGGTAACTTCATACAGTCGGATATTCATTGTTGTCTATCCGTATGTTTATGACAATTTCATATCGCAAACACGTTTAAAACACACGCAAAAAAAACATATACACAACACCGAAAACAATGTCAAAATGTGCAAAACAAATAAGCTATTTTAAAGAATCACTCACTAGCTTACATACCCGGCGTTGCCCGGGCCAATTTTTTTTTCTCAAAACTACTCTTAAAAATGTAACAGCAGTGCGTACTGACTGTGGAGGTACCTGCTATGATTACAGCAGTGCATACCGACTGTGGTGGTACCTACTATCACTACAGTAGTACATGTTGACTCTATAGAAGTATTTATCGACTCTATAGCACAAAGTACTCACCTGACAGTGGCGTGGTGAGCCTAGTCCCGTGCAGAGCCTCCGGCCTCGCCTAGATTGTCCAGCCGGCCGAGGTGGCACCTTGGCAGGTTGGGCTGCTACCACTGACCCCCCCCCCCAACCATGATCTCTTCGGCCGCTCTGCAGTAATATCTACGGCCTATAGTGGAAGCATCTACCGACTGTATAGCAGTAACTGCACGCATCGGGGTGGGGGGGGACATCACACAGTGAATCATTAACGTCAGCGTTTAGTGTATTTTTATAGCATTTTTAACACGAAAGAAAACGTCCCCCTCACTCCCACCGAAGGTGTGCGACTTGGCATGGGCCGTCCCCCCACCAAAGGCGCGTGAGTTGGTGCGGTCGTGCACGCGTCATAAGTAAGCAATTAAATAATTAAATAGAAATCGCACAAAAATCGCACTAAATCGCTGATTAATCTAATTTAAATTTGACGGATGTGAAAAAGGAATAGCGCTTGCTCACCGCGGAGCTCACGGCGTGGTACCTTTTTAAATCCTTTATATTAAGTTCGCTTGCTTGCTTGCGTGCTTGCTTGCTTGCTTACGACCGTGCAAATCTTTCGCTCGTTTTTTAACCCACTTCCCGTGATCCAATCGAGCTGACATTTTCCACACAGACTCGTTGTGTGTGACAATTAATTTTCGTGAATTTTTTTTCCAAAATTTTACACTGTTTAGGGAAAACAAATTAAATATTTAATTACCAATTGCTTAATACTGGCAGACAATCATCTGACCCATAGATTGCAGCCATCTCAAGCCAGAGGACGAGAGAACTCTAGCCGCCACGCATATAAAGGATTTAGAGTGAAAAACTTTGTTTTTACGGGTTTACTTATTTTAAATTCTTTATATTAAGTTCGCGTGCTTGCGTGCTTGCTTGCTTAGGACCGTGCAAATCTTTCGGTCGTTTTTTAACCCACTTCCGGTGATCCAATCGAGCTGACATTTTCCACACAGACTCGTTGTGCCAGACAATTATTGTTCGTGAAAAAAAATTCCCAAAATGTTACACTTTTTAGGCAAAAAAAATTTATTTTACATATATTCAAATAGAACGTATTCATGGCTTTGGCTGAACGTCAGAGTGTAAGAGCCCAGAGCGTAACCCCTCCACAGGCCGTGGTGGAGTAGCGCAGTTGGTAGCACCCTCGCTTCCCATGCCAAAGGTCGCGGGATCGATCCCCGCGTCCTCCACAGGCGAATATATTTTTAAATCCTTTATATTAAGTTCGCCGCCACGCATATAAAGGATTTATAGTGAAAAACTTAGTTTTTACGGGTTTACTTGTTTAGCGTGAACTCCACTGTTGGAGAGTTAAATCATTCGCAAGTGCGCGAACACACACAAAGTCAGACACAAACCCACAAACAGACAATTTTTTACTTTTTTTAATAGATGATTTAGTGATTATCCGGCGTTTTTGAAAATCCAGCATCCCCTGCCCCCGAAGCGACTGATAATAATATATCGATGATAATCGATGGTAATCGATTATTATTAGTATCCAATCACGTTTGATTGCATAGTTCTTGTGCTGTTGCCTTTTGGGGCGTTGTTCTCCGGTATAACACCGGCGGCGCAGACAGACAAGGCCATGGCAGAGGTTGTCCGTCTCTCTGGTGACTGATCGGCCCATTGTCGTTGTGTTCCCACTTAGGAGCCGTTCGGCTTACGAGCGGCTCTCAGGAACAATTCCGTTGGTAACCCGAGGACTGCCCGCACACCGCGGTGGCTAGGAGATGTTAACTACCTCGTCTGGTACGCAGGAGGTCGTGGGTTCGATCCCGACTGACGTTGCCTGCTGTTGTATATTTGGAGTCTGCGTCTCTCTCTCTCCCCATGGCCGCGTGGAGTTTTGTCTCCGGGTTCTCCGGTTTATCCCCACCACAACTAGAATCAATGTCACCGCGCGTTCAGAGTTGTTTGGCTGCCGCTGTACACTTCCACGCGGCGATGATGTTGATGATAATAAGCAACATTGTCGAGCCGCGATTGTGGGTCAGGTCGCTTCTCAAAAACAGCTACATAGCTCAGTGGGAGCTGACCTGGTAGAATCATGAAAACTCATAGTTAGTACGATACCGAAGCACGCTTGCATGCATGTTTTTACCACACGCTTGATGATGTGTGGTTCACGTGGACTCGATGATGCCTTGCGACAACGGGTACTGGCGTGTGCCTCTTTGGGTCGTTTGAACTTTTGACACCTTCTGTATGTGTTGCCGGATAAGCGGACAGACGATTGTGTTTTCACACACACACACACCTCTATATACACACACACCTCTATATATACACAACAACAACTGCCATTCACCACTAAGTGGTGGTGACGTCACCACGACGCTTGTGCCAGGCCATGTGCACCTTCAGGCCACGTGAAGTGTCGAACGCCCTCTGGCAGGAGGTCACGGGGCACACCCAGGTGCCACAGGTCGACTGAGATGACTAAGACAACTGGATGATGCACCACCTGTGCCACCTACTGTGCCAAATTACTGTGCTTTAGCCACCCGCGCTCCGCTCGTTGTTGTGAGCATCACTCCTTTGCCCTTGTTGTTGTTGGAGGCGACTGCATCCAACTGCCCAGTAGCGTCCTTCACGAGCCTCCTCCACAGAGGCCGATCTTGACACCGCTGGTACTAGTCATTGGCAAGTCCACTCAGCTCTACGTCCTCCTGTACCACGTCACTCCATCTTATTTCTAGCCCGTGCCGGCTCCCTCGATCCGGCAGAACAAAAGCTGTTTGGGCATGCGGGCTACGTAACCCAGCCAGTGCAGCCTTGCCTGCTGGAGGTGTCACCGATGGGACTTTGTCCAGCTCTTTCGAGGATTTGTGAGCTCCCCACACAATCCAGCCTGGTTAAACCCAGGATGGATCGTAGGCAGGCCAGCCTAAATGTTGATAACCGGCGGAGATGTTCTATTAGGGGTCCACGACTGTGGCCGAGAAGACCTGAAGCTTCGTGTGGAACGAGAGACCAGGTAGCTTCCACACGGCGTTTGCAACCGATGAAAATATAATGCCGCTCGACTGATTCGGAGTGAGACCTCTGTTATTAGACCGGAGCCGGTCATAAGCACACTGCCCAGGTATGGGAAACACTCCACTCTCTCCACAACTGTCCCATCACCAATTGGGAGTTGTGGGGGTGGAGTGTCTGATGGTACAAATACCCAGGCAGGTGCGTAGTTTTGGTGGGGCTGATGGTAAGGCCCCACCTCTTAGTGGCACGCTCCAGTTTCAGCAGCAGCGTTTTCACTCCTCCTCTGAGTGAGCAGCTATTACCAAATCATCCGCATACATAATGTGGTTGACCAATAGCGAGCCATCCCTCGACTGCACCTGGGCATCGATCAGCCTCCCATTATAGCTGTACCAGATGGAGATTCCGCCAGTACAGCTACTGAAGGCTTCACGAATTACGTGGTCGAAATAGATGTTAAATAATGTTGGAACCAGAGGACATCCCTGTTGCACCCCAAGGTCAACAGGAAATGACTCCAAACCACGTAGTTTTAACTGGCCCCACTCACCATCATGAAGGTCCTTAATGATCGTGAACAGAGGGTCAGGGACTCCGAAAGTACGAAGAACAACCCAGAGCCCAAGCTACTGATGGTATCATAGGCTTTGACCAGGTAATAAAGCAGAGATGTAGATCTTGTTGGAATTCCCTACACCTCTGCTGTAGCAGATAGACAGCAAATATGGCATCTGTGCAGGACCGCCCTTTCCTGAAACCGCATTGGAGCTCCGCAAGCCTCTCCTCAGCGTGCCTAGCAAGGCGATGTTGATAATCCTTGCCAGGACCTTTCCCGGCACACTGAGGAGTGAGATGCCCCTGTAGTTGTTACAGTCTGTGCGGTCCCCCTTCTTAAAAAGGGGACCACTAGGGCATTCTTCCAATCCTGCAAACCTGTCCAGTGGTCCAGACTGTTGTTATGATGTCATGTAGGGGAGTCTGTGCACAAACGCACCTTCCCTCAGCATGTCGCTTGGGAGATCATATCTGCCCGGTGCTTTTTCTGATTCAGACTCTGGATCGCCTTCAGTACTTCCGCAAAAGATGGCACCTCAGCCAGCCACTCACAGGGGGTGACTTCTTCCAATATTTGAGGCACCGCAGCCTCAGCAGGGTCATCCCCACTTTGTGCCACGATGTTTTCCTGGCTGAGGGATTTACACCTCCTCCAGGACATCTAAAAATGCTCAGCAAATCTGCAAATCTGTTCCTGGGGTCGGAGATTGGATCACCGTTTTCCCCCCTAATGATGGTAATAGGTGTGGCGCTGCAGGTTACTTTTTTGATGGAGTTAAATAGTGATTTGTGATCGCGGGCCTCTGAGGCAGATTCGATCTCCTCAGCAACCCGCGACCACCACCCATCCTTGCAGCGCCTCATGGCTCTCCAAACCTCCAAGCGAAGGCTTCAATAAGCCTCCTCATTCTCTGACGTGGGATGCTGTAGCCGATGAGAGTGGGCCTGTCGCTTTTTCTCAACAGTCCTAAACCTAGCCCATTTACCCTAGACATCAGGAGGAGTGGGGGACGATGCAAACCCCAGCCGCAAGCGATGATGAAATTCTCGCTTGCAACTTTCATCAGCTAGCTGAGGTTCCAATGGTGAGACCAGGCCACTTTAGGTTGGAATGGGGTCCTGGGTGTACACCCACCACCGGAGTGGTATAATGGCAGGTGCATCTTACAGATGACTAGTCGATGGTCAGAGGTCAGATCAGCTCCATGGTAGGTCCTGGTGTCAAGGACATGGGCTCGCATCCGCTGGTTCGTCACAATGTAGTCCAGCAGATGTTCTTGCTTGGACTCGGCATGCATCCATGATGTTGTGTGGATGCGCTGATGCCGGAAGAGCGTGTTGGTAATTGGAAGCCCGTGGGCTGCACAACAATTCTAGCAGCCTCCTACCGTTGTTATTGAGCTGATCTGGCCCATGCCCTCCAATCACTCCAGACCAGGTGCCAACATCATGTCCAACTCGAGCATTTAAGTCACCCAACAAGATGACTCTATCCCGAGAGGCCACATTAGCCAGCACCTGTGACCAGAGGTCATAGAAGGTATCTGACTCATCGGCTTTGCCTGCATCCCTCCACGGATGTTTGTCTTCGGTGGGGCAGTAGTAACCACAACCACCACTCCTCACCTCCGGTTGATGGGAAGGCGAGCCCAAAGTAGCCTGGGGCTTACAGCTTCCCACATCTCACCGCCACGCTCCCACGCCCCCATTCATGTTTTTGTTCAGAAGAAAAGTCACACACTATTGTTTGGCAGTCTCCTGCCTGAGTAGAGGACTGTCCACCTCTCATGGTGGCAGGAGCCAGAGTCGGTCTACCGGACCTCCTGAATGCCACAGAGATCCAGGCGGTAACGGTCCAGCTCCCAACAGAGGAGTGGCAGCCTCTCCTCCGCAGTGAGTGTTCGAACATTCCACGTGGTCACACGAAGTGGCTTTTCGTTGTTTCTGGAGGAGCCCGAGGGTAAAGATTACATCTCCTGGCTCCGCCAAATGGGGTTTGGCCAGGAGACGTCATAGACGCCTGTACCCCCGGCACAAGCTTATTAGTTACATATTTAATTCGTGGTTTAGTGGTAATTTATTGAAGGTGAGGGGGTTACCAGCCCCTCGGACCCATCCAGAGCCCCCATTTAGCCACTGTGGTGGTTACAAATGCCATGAGGGGAAAGGCCAATCGAAATTGGCCCTCCCCCACAGTACTGCCCACGACAGAGTTGCCCGTCCGGCACACACCTCTATATACACACACACATTGTATAAAGTAAGATGTTGACTCACCCGCCCACCTTGTTCGTTGGTGTGTACTCTGCGTGTTGTTGTGTACCATGTGTTGAGTTGTTTACCCTGTGTTGTTGTGTTGTTGTTGTTGTTTAATTCTAGATTTGAAGCTTTCGTGACTGCAATGATTCATATTCTTAGGTTTTTTCGGTAAAGTCACGTAGGTAAAAACATTAAAAAGTAAAATAAAATAAAATAAAAATCACGACGTTTCGGAGGCAACAAAGCTTCCGTCTTCAGGTGGTACCGTCACAGCCACGACAGCTGTATCAAGTAAATGAGAGATTGCAGGAGCTACCAATCTGTTTATATAATGGTTGGAGAAGGTGGTGGGGCAAGGGCCGTATACTTTTTATTAATATGGTAAGGTGAGGCTTAAGACTAAGAATAGACTGCATAACAAAGGCTGAGCCTTTGTTATGGAGAGGTGCGGTTTGTGACTCAACCTGTAACAGGGAGACCACCACTAAACATGGTAAAACTGTGATGGTTGTCTGTCAAATAAGATTGGCAAATAAGTGTAGTTAAATCTTTTTTGCATGGTTAATCACATCTTTCAATGATTACTCAGTTTGTAACCGTCATCACGGTTGAAATTATGTCTTTGTTTGTATATTTGTATGGCTTCGTGTACAAACCTTTGATGGTAGCCAGGAGGTTTTCAGAGAACCTTGGTCTCGGAAAATACAATTTCATGAGAGCCCACCGAGTTGTAGCAATGATCGGCAACGGCCGAAGAATCAGTTCTGCGTGTTTCAGATCTGACTTGTGCTCGCGGACACGATCAGAAACATGACGTTTCGTTTCTCCAATGTAGCAATCACCACAAATGCAACTCAATTTGTAGACTCCAGGATACTGTAAGTCAGGAACAACATCCTTCACAGATGGAATCAAATCACGGATTTTATGCACTGTACTGGATCGGACTTGGATCTTATGTTTGTTTAGAATTTTGGAGATCTTTTTAGTCACGCCTGCTATGTATGGCAACGTGATAGTTTTGGTCGGAGTTTCATGTGGCTGTTTCTGTATGGTGGGAGAAACAGCTTGGCGGATTGTGCGGTCAGAGTATCCGTATCCTGAGGGCCCGATGTACATGTCTTAATTCACCGGCCAGGTGGTATTGGTCAGAAATGCCATGGGCTCTGTGGTATAGCGTTTTGATGAGAGAATTCTTTTGAGATGGTGGTGGTGGAATCCGGTTTCAAGTAGGAATCTGTGTGGGTGGCTTTCCTGTAGACAGAATGTCCCAAGGATCCGTCAGGCCTCCTCTCAAACAGAATATCCAAGAATGGTAGTTTACCGTCTTTCTCCACTTCCATGGTGAATCTGATGGATGGGTGTCTAGAATTGATGTGGTCCAAGAAGTGGTTCAATGCTGGGAGGCCATGTGGCCAGATGACGAAAGTGTCGTCCACATACCTCTTCCACAATGAAGGACACAGGGTGGATGTCTGGATGGCGTCTGATTCAAACTTTCCATGAACATGTTGGCTATAACTGGTGACAAGGGGGAGCCATAGGGGTACCCTCATTCTGTTTGTAGAAGGTGCCATTCCAGGTAAAATAAGTGTTGGTGAGGCAATGCCTAACCAGCGCAGGTACATCAGAATTCATTCCATGTTGGACTAAGTCCTCAATTATTGTTAGGGTGTCCGGTACTGGGACTTTGGTGAACAAAGATACTACATCAAAGCTGACGAGGATGTCATCAGGAGATAGTGCCATGTCCTTAACCATAGAGACTAATTGGGTTTAGTTGAGTACTGCCGAAGAGGTCTTGCCTGTGAAGGGGAGCAGAGTATCTGATAGGAAACGGGCTAGTTTGTACGTAGGAGAGTTTATCGTCGACACGATGGGTCGTAGCGGGGTGCCTTCTTTATGGATTTTGGGAAGACCATAGAGTCTGGGAGGTCTAGCCGCCGATGGTTTTAGAGGGACGTTTGCTTGGTTCGATTAGGGAAGTCGAACTCGTGATGATACTGTTGGTTTTTGTCGTTAGGTTTTTAGTGGGATCGTTTTTAATTTTGGAGTAACTCCCATCATTAAGAAGGTCCAGGATTTTGTTGTTGTGTAATGCGGGCATGAACGACCTCCCGGAGGTGACATCATGAGGGGAGGAGTTAGGTCACGTGGGGAGAGGGTCAGGTCTATAGGGAGAGAAACCGGAAGAGGAGGGGGAGTGACGGGAGACTAAGAACGAGGTAGGCCACGTAGGGCGAGAGCGGGAGAGTGGCGAGATCGCCACGTATGCGGGGAACGAGGTTCGGCACCGTCGGCCAATGGTGACCGACCCGGAGCAGCGAGGAGGCTGCAGGTGGCAGCGGGGGTCTGCACACAGAGTTGGCAGCGGGAGTCTGCACATGGAGTTGGCAGCGGGGGTCTGCATACGGAGTTGGCAGCGGAGTCTGCACACAGAGTTAGCAGCGAGTCTGCAAGGAGAGGAAGAAGGCTACAATAGTGATAGCAGCCGGGGGCTGCAAGCAGAGTATCTCTAAGAGAGTGCCGTGAGGGTAATTACGAAGAACCCAAATAAAGGACACGGAGTCAGAGAGAAGCGTCCGAGTCTTTTATTACACTGGAGTCAGAAGTGAAACGGCATGGCGAAACAACTCAGAAAAAAGAATATTCCGTCTCCGGCATCGGCTTCATCTTCCGACGACGAAGATCTTCCTCCTGAAGTCGGCCTGACTCTGGCAGAAGAAGAGATCCGTGCTGGGATGAGTGCGGTCCGGGGGTCCAAGATGTCGTCGTGTCGGCGGACCCGTCTGCTCCAAAGGACGCGGATTCAAGATGGAGCCAGATGGCAGAGCAACTTGTAACTCTCAAGAATGTCATTACTCAGTTGTGTGAGCTTGTCACGCCGAGGGCGGCGTCGGATGGAGATGTTGGTGGTCCGCAGGAGTCCGGGTTGTCTTCGATGTCGCCGCCATCGGCCACGCGGCACGACGACGCCATCTTGGGCGTGGCGCACGACGAAAGCGGGAAGCCGCCATTTTGGGACCTCCACGATTGCCAGCCGCCATCTTGTCGACACCGCGTTGCGACGCCATGTTAAATTTGCCACCGGAGGAGCCAGCGGCCGGAGGGAGCAAGCCAAGGAGTCGCAGTCGTCACTTAACAACTGTCAAGGAATTCTCCATCGGGGCGATTGGAGTGCGTTCGCCTGTAGATTTCTGGCAGCAGTACGCTCAGCGAGGTGGACGGACGCCGAGGCACTGGAGGTTCTTCCGACCCTTCTCGATGATGAGTCCGTTCGTTTTTTTCGCTCTATAAAAGCCGCGAAGAAGAAGACTCTGCGAGGGTGTTCGACGAAATAGCGGACGCGTACGAGCCGCCGGATGATGCCCATCGCCGGTTTGTGCAACGACAACGCGCACCCGAGGAGTCACCGGTTGCGTATAGGGGCGCGGTGTTGGAGCTAGCTATGGCCGCTTACCCGGAGACGGAGCCTGACCTGCTGGAACCTCTCATCCTGGGGAAGATGTTGGAGTTGTCCCGGGATCTCGGCATTCCTATGCCGGTGTGCGGTCATGAAAAACTCACGTCCCGGCTGCGGCGAAGTGTCTGGACGCCCAGTTTAACCTCCGCCGCTGGAAACAAGTTACGGCATGGACAGGTGGTCCTGTCGTCGAGGGGGGTGCCTTAGGGTGGGACCCTAAAAAGGCCGTGTACGTGCCGGATGGGAGCAGCCAGCAGGAGCTGTCAGCCGCCTCCGCTCCGTGGCCGGCCCGGGGTGGGCGGGGCCGCGGGCTGCGCCGCCGATACGGCCGCGTCGGGACGGGGTGCCCGCTGCGCGCCGCAGCGACATCGAGTGCTTCCGCTGCGGCCGTCGGGGCCATTATGCCAGGGACTGCTGGGCCCGTGTTCCGGGTCCGCCCCAGCAGGAGGCCTCGACAGCGGACGCTCCCAAGAAAGATTCTACAGCACAGGCAAGTCGGTGCGCACCAGACACCCGGCAAGGCTTGACACCTCACTCATCGCCGTTGTCGTGCGAGGCGGATGTTGTTAAATACGGGAGGCCATTATCTGCGCCTTGTCGCTCGGTAACGCAGTGGCGCAAGTTGGCTCGGCAGGTTGTCGCGGCCGCTACCGGTTCGTCCATGTACCCGGGTCGATCCAAGGGGTGGACGTACGTATTTTGGTGGATTCCGGTGCGTCCGCGACCATCATTTCGGACGTGATATTCCACCTTTTGAACATCCCACCAGGGGCCGTGAGTCCAGCTTACGCTTCTTGTGTCGCTGCGAACGGGGGTAGCATGGGCATCGTGGGGCAGGTGGACGCTAACATATCTATCGGGGGTGTGTCGGCCTCGGGAATTGTGTTAATTTCGAGGTCCCTTGCGGTTCCTTGCCTGTTGGGTACTGATTTTCTCGCTAAAATGCCCATTCTAATTCGAATCAATGAAAACTGCATTGAATTGCCGGGGGGCCGTAAAATGGCATTTTTACCGTCCACCTGGGGGCGACCTGCTCCTGTCGCCCAGGTGCAGGCGTTATCGGAAGTTTCTGTTGATATTCCACCTGGCTCACAGATGCTCATTCCCTTACGATATCGGAAGCCGGTGCCTGGTCGGCAGGGAGCTTTTGGGGTTTTGCTGTCGCCGTCCGCCGCTATTACGGGCGGATCGGCGCTGGTGGGGGCGCAAACTATTGTCCGGCCAGATCAGCGGCCGTTTTTGCAGGTGCTTAACGCGAGTACCGAAAGCGTGTGTGTTCCGGCTGGTACCGTTGTGGCACATGCCACTACGGCGTTTACGGCTCACAGTGATCTGTCCAGCAGGGGGCTGGTTGGGGGTGTTTCACACGATGGAGCGGTGGATGATCGTTGGATTGCTGAATTGTGTGGGGAGAATTCAGCCTTTCCGGCGAACAACGTTGTGCGATTCGTAAATTATTATCGAGTTATTCGGATGTGTTTAGCTCCGATGATTTGGACTTGGGACGCACCTCGCTGCTTTATCATCATATCGACACAGGGGACGCTGCCCTATTCGCTTAAACTCGCGTCGGATGAGTCCGGCGGAGCGAGAGCATGTTCGAGGGCAGTGGATGACATGTTGAACGCGGACATAATATCTCCGTCTAACAGCCCATGGGGCGCGCCTGTTGTGTTGGTTAAAAAGAAGGATGGCAAATTGCGATTTTGTGTCGATTTTCGTAAGTTGAATAAAGTGTCGGTAGCAGATGCGTACCCCCTGCCGCGTATGGACGATTCTCTCGACGCCTTGTCGGGGCCAAGTTCTTTTCAACGCTAGATCTCTCTTCGGGCTTCTGGCAGCTCCCCCTTGACGAGCCCTCGAGAGAAAAGACTGCTTTCCGTACGCCGCAGGGGTTATTCCAATTTAACTGTCTTCCGATGGGGTTGAATGCGGCCCCTGCCACTTTTCAGAGGTTGATGGAGTTGGTATTAACGGGGTTGCAGTGGGAGACATGTTTGATATATTTAGACGATATTATCGTCTTCAGCCGCACATTTGATGAGCATTTACTGTGGTTGGAGGCTGTATTCACCAGGATGCGTTCTGCTAATTTGAAATTCAAGCCAAAAAAATGTCACCTACTGCAACACTCCGTTCGATACTTGGGGCATATTGTTAGTGCGGACGGGGTGGCCACAGATCCGGAGAAAACTGCGTGTGTCCGTGATTGGCCAACCCCGGCCACGGTGGGTGACGTGCGCCGGTTTTTGGGGTTCGCCTCTTATTATCGGAGGTTTGTTCCAAATTTTGCTACGATTGCGAGGCCTTTGCATCTCCTTACGGGGAAAGGACACAAATTTGTTTGGGGACCGCCGGAGGAGGCGGCGTTTCGAAGCCTGCGTGATCTATTGGCTACGGCACCGACGTTGGATTATCCGGATTTTGAACATCCCTTCATTCTGGATACGGATGCGAGTGACACTGGCATTGGGGCGGTGTTGTCTCAGTCAAAAGGTGGAGTTGAACGCGTAGTGGCGTATGGTAGTCGGGTTTTGTCTCCCGCGGAAACCCGCTACTGCGTCACTCGCAGGGAACTTTTGGCTATTGTTTTTTTTCTCCGCCAATTTCGACCGTATCCGTACGGTCGGTCGTTTATTGTCCGCACGGACCATGCGGCCTTGCAGTATGCTCTTAAGATGGACCAGCCGTCCGGCCAATTGGCAAGGTGGCTGGACACCCTGCAAGAATTTTCCTTCCAAATTCAACATCGGAAGGGTGTGCGTCACGCTAATGCGGACGCGCTTTCCAGGTTGCCGCAGCGATCCCCTTGCGCGTGTGCGTCGGGGACGCATAGGTGTGGACCGATTCAGCACCCCCCTCAGCCTGTTGTGCTGGCGGTTGATGTGCCTGAAGCTCCGCTTAAGCCGGGACCGGTTGATGGGGGACCGGCTGATGGGATTTTGCGTCTCCCGAGGTCTGTGTGGATTCGGGAGCAAATGTTGGATGATTCCTTGGTAACGTTACGAAAGCGATCGGAAAAGGCGAGTAGGGGACTCGGCGCGGGTGGTGCGCCGGAATCCGCTCTCCGAGATGGGTTGCTGATGTGGAGGGAAGGGATACAGGAACGCTGGCGTCTGGTTGTACCGGCATCATTGCGGTACGAATTGATTAGGACTCTGCATTGTGACACACTTTTACATCTGGGGGTGCAGAAGACCCTATTGACGCTGCAGCGAGACTATTATTGGCACGGCATGTCGACAGATGTCGTCGGTCACGTTCGCGCGTGTCCGATTGTGCCCGCCGGAAGCCACCTAAACATCCATATGTGCCGCCGATACAATCTATTCAGGTATCTCGGGTTAATGAATTGGTGGCGTTAGATATTTTGGGACCCTTTCTGCCATCCGCTAGGGGAAATAAGTATTTGCTAGTGGGGGTGGAGTACCTCTCCCGCTGGCCGATGGCCTGGCCTTTGCCGGACCAGTCAGCGGCGTCTATCACAGACGCATTTCTATTTGGGTATGTTATGGACAAGGGGGCGCCGGAGAGGCTCCTTACAGACCAAGGCCGGAATTTTTCGTCTAAATTGTTGGGGGAGGTGTGTGCGGCTCTTGGAACTAAAAAGATACGGACATCCCCCTATCACCCACAAACGGATGGTATGGTGGAACGGTTAAATCGGACCCTGTCCGCCATGCTGTGTCATACGGTCAGTGAAAAACAATCAGATTGGGATTTGCATATCCCTGGGGTGCTTTCGGCGTATCGCATGACGCCGCACGCGGCTACTGGATATTCGCCATTCTTTCTTATGTACGGCCGTGAAAACGTGCCGCCAATCAATGAGCAGTTGGGAACCGGAGCGAGGGGACCTGTTAAACCTCTTCCTGATTATATTCAGGACAACGTTCGCCGTGTCACTGAGGCGAGGGAAGGAGCCCGCGTGGCTACGGCCAAAACCCAGGCCCGGAACGAGCGGTGTGCTCGACGTTCAAAGGGGAGTGCCCTGGAAAACGGGGGACCTGGCCTGGCTTCATTGCCCACAGGTGCGGCCAGGTACCTCTCCTAAATTACATAAACCATGGCAAGGACCGGTCCGCCTCATCGCGGTTCCCAACCCACAGTCGGCGCGTGTTCGGGTTGGTTCGCGGCGCTGGTTCGTACATACATCTCGGTTGAAGCCGTACATTGCCCCGCGACCTGATGCGTCATCTCCTGAGGTTGCCTTGCCGGGGTCTGTTGCTGCCGACTCGCCCTGCCTGTGCCTGCTGACCTTGCAAGAGCGCCTGACGTACCCCTTACAGACAAGCCGGCCGTGACGCCGCAGGAGGAGGACGCTCCGCTCGCGGGGTGCCGACCAGGGCCGCGGAATCTCCGGGACCTGCAGCCCTTCCTGCCCCGCCACGGACGAGATTACGGGACGCCTCTGAACGGGACCGGGACGGTGGCAGGCCTCCAATGGCGACGGACGAACTTGCTCCTGTCGCCCTTAAAACCCTGCCATGCTCCCGCTCGGCGGGAGGGCCGCCGACCGTCCGGGACGGTCCGGCTACCCGTACTCGCTCGAAATCACTCACATTTCGTTAACTTGTGTTGTGTTCTTGTTATATTGTTGTTGTATGCTTCGTGTCCTTTAATGTATTGGTCTTTTACGCTCGCATTACTTGTTAGGTTGTTGTTCAGCCGAGGTCGGCTGGATTTTCTCTACGGGGAGGGTGATGTAATGCGGGCGTGAACGACCTCCCGGAGGTGACGTCATGAGGGGAGGAGTTAGGTCACGTGGGGGAGAGGGGTCAGGTCTATAGGGAGAGAAACCGGAAGAGGAGGGGGAGTGACGGGAGACTAAGAACGAGGTAGGCCACGTAGGGCGAGAGCGGGAGAGTGGCGAGATCGCCACGTATGCGGGGAACGAGGTTCGGCACCGTCGGCCAACGGTGACCGACCCGGAGCAGCGAGGAGGCTGCAGGTGGCAGCGGGGGTCTGCACACGGAGTTGGCAGCGGGAGTCTGCACACGGAGTTGGCAGCGGGGGTCTGCATACGGAGTTGGCAGCGGGAGTCTGCACACAGAGTTAGCAGCGAGTCTGCAAGGAGAGGAAGAAGGCTACAATAGTGATAGCAGCCGGGGGCTGCAAGCAGAGTATCTCTAAGAGAGTGCCGTGAGGGTAATTACGAAGAACCCAAATAAAGGACACGGAGTCAGAGAGAAGCGTCCGAGTCTTTTATTACAGTTGTATGAATCTTTATCTATGATGACCGTGGCATTGCCCTTGTCTGCCGAGAGGATGACTATATCATCTCTCTTTTTTAGGTCCGCGAGTTCAGAGCATTCGTTTTTGCTGATGTTACTAGTGGGTTTCTTAGCATTCTTAAGAATAGTAGGTATTTCAGCTCTTGCTACATCCGCATGGATGTGTCCTATGCCTCTTTTTGTTGTTGTTTACCCTGTGTGTTGTGTGTACCCTGCGTGTTGTGTCGTTTGCTGTGTACCACGTGTGTTGTGTCGCCAGCTGCTGCTGCTGGTGCTGGGCGAGGTGGCGCGTCGCCGTGGTGGTAGCGGCGGCGGTGGCGGCGGCCTCCTCTTCCTCTTCTGGCTGCTGCTCGTCCTGTGCGGGGCGCTGCCCCTGCAGACGCTGGTGCGGCAGCTCCTGGCGGGGGTGAGTGGCTGGTGTGGTTGGACCCCATGGGGTGAGTGGCTGGTGTGGCTGGCCCCCATGGGGTGAGTGGCTGGTGTGGTTGACCCATGGGGTGAGTGGCTGGTGTGGCTGGCCCCCATGGGGTGAGTGGCTGGTGTGGTTGACCCCATGGGGTGAGTGGCTGGTGTGGCTGGCCCCCATGGGGTGAGTGGCTGGTGTGGTTGACCCCATGGGGTGAGTGGCTGGTGTGGCTGGCCCCATGGGGTGAGTGGCTGGTGTGGCTGCCCCATGGGGTGAGTGGCTGGTGTGGCTGGCCCCCATGGGGTGAGTGGCTGGTGTGGCTGGGCCCCATGTGGCGAGTGGCTGGTGTGGCTGGGCCCCATGGGGTGAGTGGCTGGTGCGGCTGGGCCCCATGGGGTGAGTGGCTGGTGTGGCTGAACCACGATGGGTGAGTGGTTGGTGTGGCTGGGCCCCATGGGTGAGTGGCTGGTGTGGCTGGCCTCATGAGGTGAGTGGCTGGTGTGGCTGGACCCCATGGGGTGAGTGGCTGGTGTGGCTGGCCCCCATGGGGTGAGTGGCTGGTGTGGCTGGACCCCATGGGGTGAGTGGCTGGTGTGGCTGGCCCCCATGGGGTGAGTGGCTGGTGTGGCTGGCCTCATGAGGTGAGTGGTTGGTGTGGCTAGCCCAAAAGGGGTGAGTGGTTGGTGTGGTTGACCCCCATGGGGTGAGTGGCTGGTGTGGTTGACCCCCATGGGGTGAGTGGCTGGTGTGGCTGGCCCCCATGGGGTGAGTGGCTGGTGTGGTTGACCCCATGGGGTGAGTGGTTGCTGTGGATCCAACTCGATGGGGTGAGTTAACTCGTTTCTATTGATCACGTTCTCATGATCATGTAGATTGTAGATATTGATCACGTTGTAGGTATTGCTCCCGACGTTGATCATGTTGTTATTGATCACGTGCTATGCCTTCATCATGCTGTTATTGATCATAACATTATCACGTAGTTGTTGATCGGTGTTATGATCACCGCACGGTTATTTCTTATTTTATTGGTCGCATAGTTATTGATCACATTGCCGTTATTGTTCACTTAGTTATCTATCGCGCAGTCCTTGATCACGTTGTAGTTATTTATCGCGTTATTGATCGCGTAGTTAATGATTACGTTGCAGTTATTGATCACGTTGTATTTATTGACGCCATTGTTGATTACTTAGTTGTTGCTGTTGTTGTAGTTATTGATCACGTGGTTGTTGTTGTTGTTGTTTGTGGTTGTGCGGCAGGTCGCGGGCGGCGGGGAGCGCCACTGGGTCTTCTTCGTCTCCTTCGGCCTCCAGGTCCACGCCCTCGTCCTGTCCGCCTTCGCCGACTCGGCCAGCGAGCCCGAGGAGACCAAGCCCTGCCAATTTGTACGAGCGCTGGGTGGTGGTGGCGGTGGTGGTGGTGACGGTGGTGATGGTGGTGGTGGTGATGGTGGTGGTGACGGTGATGGTGGTGGTGACGGTGGTGATGGTTGGTGGTGGTGACAGTGGTGGTGGTGGTGATGGTGGTGGTGACGGTGATGGTGGTGGTGACGGTGGTGATGGTGGTGGTGGTGACAGTGGTGGTGGTGGTGACGGTGGTGGTGGTGGTGATGGTGACAATGGTGGCGGTGATGGTGGTGGTGGTGGTGGTGACGGTGGTGGTGGTGACGGTGGTCGTGGTGGTGATGGTGACAATGGTGGCGGTGATGGTGGTGGTGGTGATGGTGACGGTGGTGGTGACGGTGGTGATGTTGGCAGTGGTGGTGGTGATGGTGGTGGTGGTGATACGGTGGTGGTGACGGTGGTGGTGGTGGCGGTGGTGGTGGTGGTGACGGTGGTGGTGAAGGTGGTGGTGGTGGCGGTGGTGGCGGTAGTGGTGTGACGGTGGTGGTGGTGATGGCGGTGGTGGTGGTGACGGTGGTGGTGATGGTGACGGTGGTGGCGGTGGTGATGGTGGTGGGGGNTGGTGACGGTGATGGCAGTGGTGTGTGACGGTGGTGGTGGTGACGGTGGTGGTGATGGTGGTGGTGGTGGTGCTGACGGTGGTGGCGGTGGTGGTGATGGTGACGGTGGTGGTGGTGACGGTGGTGGTGGTGACGGTGGTGGTGGTGGTGATGGTGATGGTGGCGGTGATGGTGGTGGTGGTGGTGATGGTGACGGTGGTGGTGACGGTGGGGTGGTGATGGTGGTGGTGGTGATGGTGACGGTGGTGGTGATGTTGGCGGTGGTGATGGTGGTGGTGGTGATGGTGACGGTGGTGGTGACGGTGGTGGTGGCGGTGGTGGTGGTGGTGACGGTGGTGGTGATGGTGGTGGTGGTGGCGGTGGTGGCGGTAGTGGTGACGGTGGCGGTGGTGATGGCGTGGTGGTGGTGCCGGTGGTGGTGATGGTGACGGTGGTGGCGGTGGTGATGGTGGTGGGGGTGGTGACGGTGATGGCAGTGGTGGTGTGACGGTGGTGGTGGTGACGGTGGTGGTGATGGTGGTGGTGGTGGTGCTGACGGTGGTGGCGGTGGTGGTGATGGTGACGTGGTGGTGGTGACGGTGGTGGTGGTGACGGTGGTGGTGATGGTGACAATGGTGGCGTAATGGTGGTGGTGGTGGTGATGGCGGTGGTGGTGACGGTGGTGGTGGTGATGGTGGTGGTGGTGATGGTGACGGTGGTGGTGATGTTGGCGGTGGTGGTGGTGATGGTGGTGGTGGTGATGGTGACGGTGGTGGTGACGGTGGTGGTGGTGGTGGCGGTGGTGGTGGTGACGGTGGTGGTGACGGTGGTGGTGGTGGCGGTGGTGGCGGTAGTGGTGTGACGGTGTGGTGGTGATGGCGGTGGTGGTGGTGACGGTGGTGGTGATGGTGACGGTGGTGGCGGTGGTGATGGTGGTGGGGGGGTGGTGACGGTGGTGGCAGTGGTGGTGTGGCAGTGGTGTGGTGGTGGTGTGGTGGCGGTAGCACCGGGCAGAGATGATCTCCCAAGCGAAATGCTGAGGGAGTGTGGCGTTTGTACACAGACTGCCCTACATGAGATCATAACAACAGTCTGGGCCACTGGACGGGTTCCGCAGGATGGGAAGGATGCCCTGGTGGTCCCCCTCTTTAACAAGGGGACCGTTCCGACTGTAACAACTACAGGGGCATCTCACTCCTCAGTGTGCCGGTTAAGGTCCTGGCAAGGATTATTCAACATCGCCTTGCTAGGCACGCTGAGGAGAGGCTTGCGGAGCCCCAATGCGGTTTCAGGAAAGGGCGGTCCTGCACAGATGCCATATTTTCTGTCCGTCTGCTATAGCAGAAGTGTAGCGAATTCTAACAAAACCTACATCTCTGCTTTATTGACCTGGTCAAGACCTATGACACCATCAGTAGGCCTGGACTCTGGGTTATTCTTCGTGCTTTCGGAGTGCCTTACCCGCTGCTCACGATCATTAAGAACCTTCATGATGGTGAGCGGGCCTGGGTAAAACTACGTGGCCGGTAGTCGGAGCCATTCCCTGTACACCTTGGGTGCGACAGGGATGTCCTCTGGCTCCCACATTATTTAACATCTATTTCGACCACGTAGTTCGCGATGCCTTTGATGGCTGTACCGGAGGAATTTCCATCTGGTACAGATACAATGGGAGGCTGATCGATGCCGGGTGTGGTCAAGGTATGGCTCCCTATTGCTAAACCATGTTATGTATGCTGATGATCTGGTAATTGCCGCTCACTCCGAGGAGGAGTTGGAGGCACTGCTGCTGAACCTGGATCGTGCCACTAAGAGGTGGGGAATTACCATCAGCCCCACCAAAACTAAGCACCTGCCTGGGTATTTTGTACCATCGGGCACTCCACCCCCACAACGCCCAATTGGTGATGGGCAGTTGTGGAGAGAGTGGAGAGTTTCCAATACCTGGGCAGTGTGCTAATGACCGGCTCCGGTTTGACAGCAGAGGTCTCACTCCAAATCAGTCGAGTGGCATTATCTTTTCATCAGTTGCGTAACGCTGTGTGGAAGCTACCTCGTCTGACGCTCCGCACGAAGCTTCAGGTCTTCTCGGCCATGGTCATTCCTTCCCTTCTCTGCGCTTGCAAAACGTGGACCCCCCTAATTTTACATCTTCGCCGGTTAGAAACATTTGGGCTGGGCTGCCTACGATCCATTCTGGGTTTAACCAGGCTGGATTGTGTGAGGAGCTCAAAAATCCTTGAAAAATCTGGACAAAGTCCCATTGGTGAGCTCCTCCGGCGGGCAAGGCTGCGTTGGCTGGGTCTTGTAGCCCCCATGCCCAGTCACCACATGCCTAAACAGCTTTTTTCCAACGGATAGAGGGGGCTAAACGGGCGCGGCACGGGCTAGAGAAGAAATGGAGTGATGTGGTACAGGAGAACGTGGAGCTGAGTGGACTTGCCGATGACTGGTACCAGCGGTGTCAAGATCGGCCTCAGTGGAGGAGGCTCGTGAAGGACGCTACTGGGCAGTTGGAGGCAGTCGCCCTCCAACAACAATGGGGGGCGGAGGAGCGACGCTCACAACAACGAGCGGAGCGACAGGTGGCTAAAGCACAATAAGTTGGCAAAGTAGGAGCCACAGGTTATGCATCAGCCAGTCATCTCAGTCATCTCAGTCAGTCGACCCGTGGCACCTGGGTCTGCCCCGTGACCTCCTGCCGGCGGGCGTTCGAGACTTCACGTGGCCTCAACGTGCACATAGCCTGGCACAAGCGACGTGGGACGTCACCACCACTTAGTGGCGGTTGTTGGTGGCGATGGTGGTGGCGGTGGTGTGTGGAGGTGGTGGCGGTGGTGGCGATGGTGGTGGCGGTGGTGGTGACTATGGTGGTGGCAGTAGTGGTGACGGTGGTGGTGGCAGTGGTGGTGGCGGTGGTGGTGGCGGTAGTTGCAGTGGTGGTGGTGGCTGTGCCGGTGTTGGTGGTGCTGGCGTTGTTGGTGGTGGTAGTGGTGGTGGCTGTGCCGGTGTTGGTGGTGGCTGTGCCGGTGTTGTTGGTGGTGGCGTTGTTGGTGGTGGTGGTGGTGGCGGTAAAAGCTGAATGGTTCCTGCAGAAGGCCCCACGTCTGTGCGTTCTCTTTTGCAGAAACCGAACCCCACGGCGCGAGCGTCCTTCCTCAACCTCATCACCTTCACCTGGTTTGACAAGTCAGTGCGCCCCGTGCCATTGTCACTCCGTCCGACCACCGACACCAACAACCCCACCACTACCAATAACCCTACCACCAACACCACCACACCAATAACACCACCACCACCAATAACCCTAACACCACCACCACCAATAACCTATCACCAACACCACTACCACTACCAATAACACTACCACCACCAATAACCCTACTACCACCACCACCAATAACCCTACCACCACCACCACACCACACCACCAATAACCTACCACCACTACCAATAACACTACCACCACCAACACNACCACCACCCCTACCACCACCACCACCACCACTACCACCAACCACTAACCCTACCACCACCACCAACACACCACCACCAATAACCCTACCACCACCACTAACCCTACCACCACCANTAACCCTACCACCACCACCACCACCACCACTAAGCCTACCACCAACACCACCACCAATAACACCACCAACACTACCACCAATAACACCACACCAAAAATCCTACCACGAACACCACCACCACCACCAATAACCCTATCACCAACACACCACCACTACCAATAACACTACCACCACCAATAACACTACCACCACCACCACCACCAATAACCCTACCACCAACACCACCACCAATAACACCACCACCACCAACACTACCACCAATAACACCACCACCACTACGAACCCTACCACCAACACCACCACCAATAACCCTACCACCAACACCACCACCACCACCAATAACACCACCACCACCAATAACACCACCACCACCACCAATATCACTACCACCACCAACACCACCACCACCACCAATAACACCACCACCACCACCAATAACACCACCACCACCAATAACACCACCACCACCAATAGGACAACCACCAATATCACTACCACCACCACCACCACCACCAATAGGACCACCACCAATACTACTACCACCACCACGACTTGCACCACCAAGGACACTGCCACTCACTTTTCCAGGTGAGACCCCTGAGCAACGCGGCTGTTTATCAGAACCGACCTGGCTATCGCGAGGGATAGGCAGACGAAGTGTCTTTTCATCATCATCATCATCGTCATCATCATCATCATCGTCCATAATCAACGTTTTTGGGTCAGATCGCGTTATTTATAAATGTGTCGTAACCCTTCAACGTGACACTTTTTTGCTGATTGGCCGTGTCGGGTGGTGGAGGGTTACGACATATTTATAAATAACGCGATCTAACCCAAAAACGTTGATTATGAATAATATTGGTTGCGAAAGCCTCCGTGTTAAAACATCATCGTCGTGGTGTGGAAATGTATAATACAACAGGCATCGTCAGGGTCGGATCGAACCCACAACCTCGTCTGTGCCGGATGACGCTAGCGCGGGGCCTGCAGCATGATGTTATAAAGGAGCCCTAAATAAATAAAAAACACGCAAATATTAAAACACACATTTGTTTACTTGCACAGTAAAGTAATTGTATTTCTTCATTTGCTACACACGCCAGATAAACACCCGGTCGTTCGCGAAAGTTTGACGGCGGTATAGTACTATAGTAATAGAGCAAGTGCAGAATCACTGAACCGTAATTGATAGCTTGAAAGCATTTAGCGCGGGGCCCTTGAAAGTGAGGGGTCCCATAGCATTTGTAGCTACTGGCAACTTAACCTCGTGCATACCAGGCGAGGTAGTTAGCATCTTGCCAACATCGCGAGATGTTGACTAACTCGCCTGGTATACAGTAAGTCGTGGGTTGGATTCTGACCATGACGACGCCTGCTGTGTATTTGGAGTTTGCGTGCTTCTCTCTCTCTTCCCGTGGTTGCTTGGATTTTCCTCCAGGTCCTCCGGTTTTCCCTCCACATTTAAAATCAACATGAGGCAATTAAACAATTTGGGCTACCCCTATGAGTGTCCACGCGAATGATTACGATGATGAGCCCACTTCGTCGACCTATCGTTTGTGATGGCGAAGTCGATTCTGAAAATGTGTGCGCGTGTGTGTGTGTGTGTGCAGCGGTTAGCGCTACGCTGCGCTACGAACCCGGCGACCCGAGTTCGATTCCCGCTCACGGCCACCAACACCCTTGACTAGTCTTTGAACCGGTCCTGGACCTGTGTGGTGTGCGAACATCGCCACCAGGGAGACAAAGGCGGCTGGGGTGGTGCTGGCCACCCACCCCTCGTGTGCCGTGCCGGCCTTCATAGGTGCACTTGCCCAACAGTTTGTTAAGCCTATACGGGGAATCTTTGTGTTTGTGTGCGTGCGCGTGTATGTGTGTGCCTGCGTGTGTGTGCGTCCGTGGGTGCGTGTGTGTGCGTGTGGTGTGCTGTGTGTGCGTGTGGGTCTGTTGCATGTGTGTGCCTGCGTGTGTGTGTGCGTCTGTGCGTGCGTGTGTGCATGTGTGCGTGCGTCTGTGCGTGCGGCCAGGATGGTCTACCGGGGCTACCGGCGCCCCTGGAGATAGCGACCTCTGCGAGCTGGACTCGGAGGACGAGGCGGGCCGAGTCATCGGCCAGCTGGGCCGGAGCTGGGCGCAGCGGCGCGGAGCGGGCCGCGGGGGTCACCGCGCTGTGGGGGCACCGCCGCCGCGGCCACCGCCATCGCCTCCGGCAAGAGCACCAATTCCTCGTCATGGTGAGCGCGGGGAGGGAGGAGGAGGTGGAGGAGGAGGTGGGGAGAGGAGAGAGAGAAAGGGAGGAAGTGATCAGGAGGAAAGAGAGAGAGAGAGAAAGGGAGGGGAGGTGAGAGGGGAGAGGTGGGAGGAAGACAGAGAGACGGAGAGAGAGAGAGACAGAGAGAGACAGAGAGACAGAGAAAAAGACAGAGAGACAGAGAGAGACAGAGAGACGGAGAAGAGAGACAGAGAGAGACTTTTGACTTTTGAACCACTTTCCTCGCAGCGGCACAAAGCAGAGCCGATGTCGATGCAAAGTCACGTGGGCACGTGGCACGTGGCACCGCACACGTGTTATGTTGCACGTGGGCACGTGGCACCGCACACGTGTTGTGTTGCACGTGGCACGTGGCACCGCACGCAGCCCCTGGCCACAGCGACTCCGGCAAGCTACTGAAGCTCGAGGCTGCAGGAACGTGCCCCTGAAGAGAGCCCCAAACACAGCGCTCTACACGTGCTGTGTCAAGGCGCTCTACACGTGCTGTGTCAAGGCGCTCTACACGTGCTGTGTCAAGGCGCTCTACACGTGCTGTGTCAAGGCGCTCTACACGTGCTGTGTCAAGGCGCTCTACACGTGCTGTGTCAAGGCGCTCTACACGTGCTGTGTCAAGGCGCTCTACACGTGCTGTGTCAAGGCGCTCTACACGTGCTGTGTCAAGGCGCTCTACACGTGCTGTGTCAAGGCGCTCTACACGTGCTGTGTCAAGGCGCTCTACACGTGCTGTGTCAAGGCGCTCTACACGTGCTGTGTCAAGGCGCTCTACACGTGCTGTGTCAAGGCGCTCTACACGTGCTGTGTCAAGGCGCTCTACACGTGCTGTGTCAAGGCGCTCTACACGTGCTGTGTCAAGGCGCTCTACACGTGCTGTGTCAAGGCGCTCTACACGTGCTGTGTCAAGGCGCTCTACACGTGCTGTGTCAAGGCGCTCTACACGTGCTGTGTCAAGGCGCTCTACACGTGCTGTGTCAAGGCGCTCTACACGTGCGTGTCAAGGCGCTCTACACGTGCTGTGTCAAGGCGCTCTACACGTGCTGTGTCAAGGCGCTCTACACGTGCTGTGTCAAGGCGCTCTACACGTGCTGTGTCAAGGCGCTCTACACGTGCTGTGTCAAGGCGCTCTACACGTGCTGTGTCAAGGCGCTCTACACGTGCTGTGTCGAGGCGCTGCATTCCCGGGAACTGGCCGACCTACCGGACACAAAATGGAGACCATTTCTCTCCCTCTTTACACCTCCACTCCCCACGCTACTACACCATACACTACATTCTACACAACACACTACACTACTACACTACATTCTACACAACACACTACACTACACCATACACTACACCACACACTACACCACACGCTACACCACACACTACACTATTACACCATACACTACATTCTACACTACACTACTGCACCACACACTACACCACACACTACACTACTACACCACACACTACACCACACACTACGCTACACAAAATGGAGACCATTTCTCGCCCCTTATTGAGGCTACACCCCAGTGGAAACAAATGTACAAGTCTCCCCCGTAGCCAAACGGTGCGGTGACCTCCAGTGGAGGTTGTCACACTGCACGTTGCCATCGGCCGTGTGGCTCAGCCGAATCTCGCCAGGGGTAACAGACTTGTGCATTTTCTGCGGTGCCAGGGAGGATCTGCCCCACCGGTACTTACACTGCCAGCGGCTGAAACCAATGTTTGGCCTTTTGGCTTTTGGGGGACGTCTTCATTAAAATGAGGGTGCCCTTCTATAGCAGCAGCTTCGTATATGGGGTGACTTACCTGGCTAACAAGCGCCATGACTTCGCCAACTTCGCCTGTGCTCAGGCAAAGTAGGCTGTGTACAAGACGAGGAAAAACATGTTGCAAGGTGACACTGACGGCTGCTCTGTGCTTCCAGTGTTCAGGGGCCTGCTCATTGAGCGGCTCCGGCTGGAGTGTGTGGATTTATAGTATTTGTTATTTGTTTGCTGGTGACTGTATTTCGTTTCGACTGTAATTCGTATCGCAATCGCCTCCAGTGCTGTTGCTGCTGGTGGCAATAAAAGTTGTTTAAAAAGTCAAAAGTCTCTCTATCTCTCTCTCCCTGCATGCTGGGAAGAGGGTGTGTCTTTCCGTGCTCCAAGCGTTCCATTACCTGCTAGTGAGGGCCTAGTTTTTCATATATGCCACCTGGCCTCGCCTGAGAGAGTTTTTTGTACTTCCCGGCGAACTCTTTTCTCTCTTCGAGCACCATCGAGTGCTCATCATCTCTCTCCCACCTCTGTGAGTGCCTCCAACAACACAGGGTCGCGCTGTCTCCCACCTCTGTACCCCTTTCTCCTCTTAACACACTCGGCACTCGGCACGCCTGTGGGCTGCTCGCAGTCCTAGCTCTCACCACCCTTCCTCTCAGAGGTCGCTACCGGGTACCCGATACCTGTACCTACCCGATACCCGGCTACCCGTACCCGGCCGGGTACGGGTACCGATACCCGTTTGCGACCCTGGTGCGGCCGGGTACGGGTAAGGAATGAAAACCCGTTTGCGACCTCTGCTTCCTCCCTCTCTGTTACATCCTTCCTGTATTCTGCTTTATTGCAAACATTACAATTACTCCTCTTTCTCACTCCTCTCCTCTCTGCTCCTTCTCACCCTTCCTTTCATTCCTGATGTTTCCCTGCCCCTGCAGCACCCATCACACCTCGTGACCCTCGTGTCTACACCTCTCACTGCCCCCCCCCCTCTCTCCTGGCGCCACCCTGTGCCTCCCTCTACCCCACTTGCTTTTCCATCCACCTCTCGTCATCTTTTTCTCTCCTTTAAATCGTGCAGCTAACGAATGTATTTAGGTAGTTCATAGATTTATTTAGTTATTTACAAGGTTCCTCTCTCTTCTCAATACCCCCAACACGGACTGTCCTGCTTCCCGCCACCTGAGATGAAGGTGGACGACGTGGACAGTGTGTGGGGCAGCCGAACGTCATCGTCGCAGCATGAACCGCAGCTACGTGGTCCTCCTCACCAACGCGGAGATGGTGGCGCGGGTCATCGCCACGGGGCTCACCTTCAAGGGGGAGATATTTGTGCAATGAATGCCTCTCTTCTCCCCGCACAAAATGTGCTCATCTCCAACGCCCCACCACCTTTCCTCAAAACTGCCGACCTACAACGAGACCTTGAGCCGTTCCACAAAGTTGTGTCCCGCATCACTATGCTGCCCGTGCGCACACGGGACCCAGAACTGGCGCACGTCTTGTCGTTTAAGCGACAAACTTTCATGATTTTAAACGGCAACAACACGGAACTCAACGTGAACTTTAAGTACACGACGAAAGGCTACGCCTACACCGTGTATGCGTCCACCGTATTGCCGCGCTGCTACGTGTGCGGTGGCTTCGGCCATGCCCGTGCAAAGTGCACGGGCAAACCAAAAGGAAAAAACGTGCATCCTGCGACTAACATCACAGCAGCAGCAGCCGCAATAGCAGTGCCGGCAGAGGCAGCAGCTGCAGCACCAGGAGCAACAGAAGCAGCAGCAGCCTCAGCAGTGCCGGCAGATGCAGCAGCTGCAGCACCAGGAGCAACAGAAGCAGCAGCAGCAGCCGCCGCCTGTGCAGTGGCAGCAGCAGCAGCTGCAACAGCACAAGCAGCAGCAGCAGCCGCAGCAGCAGCAGCAGCAGCCACCGCAGCCTCAGCAGCAGCAGCAGCTACCACTGCACGAGTGCCAGCAGTAGCAGCAGCAGGCCGCTGAATCGGCGGCCGGTCGCACAATCCCCAGACCGACGACGAGGATGACGACGGCTTCACCCTCGTCACCTCGCGCAAGCGCAGGGTGAAGCCCGGCCCCAGCGGAGGAGGCCATGCGGCCCCTAACCCTAAGCGCGTGGCCACCGCTGATCACGAACCCTACCCTAAGGTCGCAGAGCAGGACGAGCAACGCCCCCAGTGAGCACCGTCCTAGACGGCTCTGCAGGGGTGAATATGAAGACATGCTCGATGGCGACCCGCCTGAGGACAGCACTGCCGCACGCCGCCTCAGCATCCTCAGGGCAAGGGAACCACCAGCCGGTGCCACGCTGCAGGAAGGCGACGAAGGCCGGCTCACCTCACCCGAACGGAGAGCAAAAGACCCTCCACTACCAGAGGGCAGCCACCCTGTTCCCGATGGGGCCCTGCCATCACCAACGGCAAAAGAGGTTTCTGCCAAGCCGCAGTTTGACGAGCTGGAGGACTCTGACGACGAGGTGTCGGAGATCGAAGGAGTGGACAACGTGAGTGAGCTCAGCTACTCACAAGTCTACGGCGAGTGCGATTATTCACCTGGGGACATCCACAGCTTCCTAGTGCAAACTTTCAGGAAGCATAAAGTCAGGGTTGGGCTTTTTTCCCTGACCTCAACGCTTTCCTCAAAGCATCCCAACAAATTTTCCGCAATTGTGACAGGTTTGGTTTCATGAAACAGAAACGCTACCGTCTAAAAGCGTTCATGCGCAAGGCGAAGAGGGAGCTTACTTCCGCTCAGAAGTAACCCGGTCTCCCGCAGGTACTGTTACCACTACCACCACCACGCAACCAACACGATGGCTTCAGCTATCAAGGTTGCTAGTCTGAACTGTAACAGCACTCGCAGGGACAAGAGGTGGGACCAGATCTGCCGCTTGTCGGGGAACACAAAGCAGATGTGACTCTCCTCCAGGAAACTCACCTCTCTGGAGGCTCAACGCCAGCCTTTTCTAGGCAGCTGGGCCTTCTTCAGCCATGCCGAGGACAACCTCGCTTGAGTGGCAATTGCTCAGTTCGCGGTTTGCACCAGAGAACGTCTCCTTCAAAAAATTGTCAAAGGTCACTTGATTTGTCGACTTGTCCTCAATAGCTCCAGGCTGAGGTGCTTTAACGTGTACGCGCCGAGCAAGGCCCCGAGAAGAAGCTCTTCTTCGGCGCGCTGCGGATGCGCTTGCGACAGACGACGTGGACGACGTGCTCACCGTCGTGGGGGGAGACTTTAACTGCACTCTCGACCGCAACACCGCCGAACCTCGGCCTGAATCTGCACGGCCACTAGCCGAACTCGTGCGGAGGCTGGATCTGCGTGACATGTGGCGACTACGGCATCCAGCCCAGCGGCAGTACTCCTGGTGCCGCTGCGGCTCTCAAGGCAGGATGAGCCTTGCCAGGCTCGACCGACTGTACGTCAACGCCAGCAGCGTTTACCTGCTCAGGGACAGTAATATCATTCCCTCTGGTTTTTCCGATCACCACCTGGTCTCTGTGCTGCTGCGAATTCCCAGAGCGGAGCAGCACAGCGCCTACTGGAGACTCAACATACAGCTGCTTGATGACACCGACTTCAGAGAAACCTTCAAAGCCCTTTGGCATAGTGGCTGCCTGCAAAGGTAGTTTCGGCTCCCACCAGCTATGGTAGGACAACACAAAGGCGCAGGTCAGAACGGGCTCTCTGTCAGCAGTTCATGAGCCAGCATGCCACCAAGAACGAGGTGGCGCGCCAGCTGCAGAACGAGTTGCTGGCGCTAGAGGCGGAGCTGAGCTCATCCACGGCACACAGCAGGGTGAGACGCTACTGGAGAAGCAGCGACTTTCCGGTCTATCCCCGACGAGCAAACACATCGTGCTTTTGTGCGCAAAAAGATGCAGCACCTGTCGCAGATGGACTCTCCCTCTAAGCTTTTCTTCCGCTTCAACAAAGCACCAGTCAACACCAACAAACTGTCCAGTTTGCGAACTCCAAATGGACAAACAGCCACATCTGAGAGCGAGATCGCCAAGACCGCCAGGAATTTCTACTCACAATTTTTCGCCGCTGAAACCATACACGACGAGGCTGTCCAGGAGCTACTGGACGGGGCCCTACCTTAGGAGTCCCAGAGCAGGATCGTCTGGACAGCCCCTCACCCCGCAGGAGCTCCACACCGCCGTGAAAGGGCTTGCAGCTGGTAAAGCCCCGGGGATCGACGGCCTGCAGATTGAGTTTTACGCGGCCTTCTGGGATGAGCTTGGCCCTCCACGACTGCATCTGTTGACGGAGAGGCCTGCAGAAGGGTGAACTCCACAGAGCTGCAGGAGAGCGGTGGTCTCCCTGCTACCCAAGAAGGGGACCTGCGCCTTGTTGAGAATTGGCGACCCGTGTCCCTCTTGTGCGCCGACTACAAAATCTTCTCTCAGGTATTGGCAAACCGTCTCAAAGCAGTTCTGGATCAGCTGATCGTGCCGGAACAGTCGCATTGCATCCCCGGTCGGTGCAGAGACGTAATCTCCCTTGCAGAAGCACACAACATGGACTTGTGCCTCCTCTTCTTAGATCAGGAGAAGGCCTTCTACCTGGAAAACTCCTAACGTCGTTCAGCTTCGGCCAGGCCTTCATCTCGCCAGGCTCCTGTACACGGGCACATCCAGCCTCATGAAGATCAACCAGCGGCTCCCTGTGACGAGGGGGTCAGACAGGGACGCCCCCTCTCGGGGCTGCTGTACCACCCTGTCCATTGAGCCACTGCTACGCCACCTGAGACGGAATCTGTCTGGCCTCAAAGTCCCGGGACCTGAGAACACGGCGGTCAAGATCTCGGCTTACGCAGATGACACATGCATCGTCCTCAACGACGCGCACGACGTCTCCGCACTCTGCTAGGTGGTTGCAGTGTATGAGAGAGAGAGGGCCTCCTCTGCCAGGTTCAACTGGGCCAAGTGCGAGGCCCTTCTGTGTTTGGGTCACGAGGCGGCGTGCGCTCTGTACTCCTCCCAGGAGGAGTCAGTTGACGGGACGACGGAGTCAAGTACCTGGGGTTCACCTGGGAAACCACACGTTCTCAATAACTGGATCGAGCTGGCCGACACAATCGAGGCTAAACTACTGCCATGTGCACGCCTCGCTCTGCAGATGTCTTTCAGGGCCACATACTCTTTGCTAACACCCTGGCAGCATCCGTGCCATGGCACAAGACCAAGGCCTTCCAGCCTCCTGCTTGGCTACTCACCAGAGTCAACCGCTCACTCGCGCACTTTGTCTGGCACGGGAAGCACCGGCTCAAGCCGGGTGTTCTCTGCCTGCCAGTGGGCGAGGGTGGCCAGGGTCTGGTGGACGTCACCGCCAGGGTCATGAGTTTCAGGCTCGTGGCCGCAAGGCGGCTGCTGTATGACCAGGAGGAGCTACCCTGGAAGTCGCCGGCCCTCGCCCTGCTGAGGAATCCAGGGGGGTGCCTGGGGTACGGAAAGGAGCTCTTCCTGATGGACCTGAGCCTGGTCAACTACATAAGGCTGCCAGGTTATCACCAGAGCCTCTTGGACACGTGGCGGAGCTTCGAGTGGAGCGGAACGTGCGTGGCGCCCTACGACCTCGTGCGGTTCCTGAACGAGCCCTTGTTCTGCAACAGCCTCTTCCAGGGGACCAGAGGAGAGAGGACCCTGGCTCTATGCCTCACATCAGCAGGGCTGCGGACAGTTTCCCACCTCGTGCAGGCCCACCAGCCCAAGTGGAAGGCCGCAGCTGAGATCGCCAGCACCGCTAGGGGACTCCGCTCCACGCTCGCCGGGGAGAAGCTGCTGCGGGACGTGCTACGTGCCATGAAGGAGCTGCGCCTGAAGCTGGAGGCGCCGGGGACAGTGGCGGCCCACCCCCCCCCTCGAATGCGGGGAGCCGGGAAAAGCCCCTCTCTGTACCAGCGTGGACGGCACCCTCACGTTCACCTTCTGAAGCGCTCGCTCGTCACCGTAGAGTGCGCGACGACCACCACCACCATTTAGCGCCACAGCGCCTGTGGTGTTTTTGTGTTTTTTGCTGCTGGTGACTTTGTGTATTTCGTATCGGAATCGCCTCCAGTGCGGTTGCTGCTGGCGGCAATACAAGTTTTAAGTCAAGTCTGTCTCTGTCTGTCTCTCCCTCTCTCGTTGTCACGCAAGGAGCCGTTCAGCGAGCCTGACGTGGGCTACGGATCAGAGGAGGTGGCGATGATGATGCTGCTGCTGCTGGTGGTGGTGCAGGAGGGAAACCATCTCTCTTCAGGGCCATGCTGCGCACATACAGGAGGCCTCTGATCGAGAGTGCGATCTTCAAGCTGATCTACGATCTCCTGGTGTTCGTGAATCCCCAGATCCTCAAGTAAGAGGCGGTGCCCCAACGTGGCCAAACCTTCACGTCCACCGCAGTCTCACTCTCCGTGTCTCTCTGTATCTCTCATTCTGTCTCTCGGTGTATCTCTGTTTCACTCTCCGTGTCTCTCTGTGTATCTCATTCTGTCTCTCGGTGTATCTCTGTCTCACTCTCCGTGTCTGTCTCTGTTTCTCTCACTCTCTGTCTTGCTCTGTCTCACTATCTGTCTCTCTCTCTCTGTNTTGTATCACTCTCTGTCTGTCTCTGTGTCTATTCTCTGTCTCTCTCTGTCTCACTCACCGTGTCTGTCCTGTCTCTATTTCTGTTTGTCGTTATCTGTCTCTCTCTCTCTGTTTCACGTCCTGTCTCTCTCCTTCTCTGTTTCTGTCTCACCGCTTCTCTGTCTCTCAGTGTTTCTCTTTCTCTATCTCTCTCCACCGCNTCTCTCCATCTCTCTCCATCTCTCTCACTTATTTGAATGTTGGGGGCCGGCAAAAGGGCTTTGCACCGGCGTGAACGTCGCCCTCCTTGTCACCTTGTCACGTGCTCGCTCGTTGGGCGTGGCCTGCGTGACGACGACCACCACCACGTGACGTGTTTGTGTCGTGCGTGACGCGTTCAGCGCCACGTGCCGCAGCGCGTTGATTTTTTGTTTGGTTATTTTGCTGCTGGTGACTTTGAGGTTCGTATCGAAACCGGCTCCAGTGCTGTTGCTGCTGCAGCAATGAAAGTGGTTTAAAAGTTAAAAGTCTCTCTCCATCTCTCTGTCCCCTTCTCACTCTCTCTTTTTTAAATACTTTGTTTNTGTAAACCCCACTTCTCGCTCCGCTCTAGCTCACTCGCTCGCTCACTCTCTCTGGCTNATCTCTGCTCACTCACTCTCTCGCTCACTCTNTGCTCACTCTCTCGCTCTCTCTCGTTCTCACGCACCTTCTCGCAGTCCAACGGCCTCCGATGGGANCTCATAACTTGGTGTGGGTCACCAGCCGCGCATGGCGAACTCTACCCACCACCCTGGCTCCGACCAGAGCGCGGAAGATGCCAGGCTGTGGCCGGCGTTTCCCGTCCAGGGCCACCTTCCTGCCCTGTATATNGCGAGCTTGTCACTCTCTCTCTCTCCGTCTCTCCATCTCTCTCTCCATCTCTCTCCAGAGCTGATCTCCTTCCGGCGACCCACGCGTCTACGAGTGGAAGGGCTACGTCTACGCCGTGTGCCCTACTCACGNCGCTCTGCAGTCCGTGNTGCGCAGCAGTACTTCCCGCTGCTTCCTCACGGCATGCGCGTGCGCTCNGCCACTCGCTCGCTCAGTACCTGCCAACTCACTCACCCGATCACCCCCCCCNACTCACTCGCCACACCCACTCACAACGCACCTGCCCCAATCTATTCCCCCCCACCATTCACCTGCCCNACAACCCTATCCCCCCATCACCCTATCTNCCCACCATATCCTCCACCATTCCATGCCCCCCCCTCACCCACCCATCCCCCCCACCCACCANTCATCGACCTATGTATGTTGAGGTTTTCACCACACTAGCAAANCTACTCTCATTCACCCACCATCAACTCTCCACCCACTAACCAACCTACCCACCCACGTACCACTCATCCACCTATGAGTTGAACTTATTTCACACCATACATAGACAACTTACCAACTCACCCACCCACCCAACAACTCCTTCACCCACCAAATCAACAGCCCACCCACTCACCCACCCATCAACTCAACCACCACCCACTNACTCACCACCTACTCACCACCTACTAATCACCCACCCACCCATCAACTCAACCACCCACCCACTAACCCACCCACCACTCATCTACCTACTACCCCACCCACCCAACTCAACCACCCACCACNCATCCACCACCCAACCACTCACCCCCCCTAACCCACCCACCCACTCACCCACCCATAAACTCAACCACCCACCCACTAACTCACCCACCACTCATCCACCTACTAACTCACCCACCACCCATCAACTCAACCACCCACTAACCCACCCACCCATCCACCTACTAACCCAACCACTCACCCACCCACTAACCCACCACTCACCCACCCCATAAACTCAACCACCCACCCACTCACTCACCCACCCACTCATCCACCTACTAACTCACCCATCCACCCACTCAACCACCCACTAACCCATCCACCCACCACCCACCCACTAACCCACCACCACTCATCCACCTACTAACCCACCCACCCACTCAACCACCCACTAACCCATCCACCAACCCACCCACCCACCACTCATCCACCTACTAACTCACCCACCCGCTCACCACCCACAAACCCATCCACCTACCCACCGCTCATCCACCAATGTATGTTGAACTTCTTTGCACCGTACGTAGCCAACCTACTCACCCACCCACCAACTCACTCACCTACTAACTCACCCACCAGCTCACACAGACATCCGCCACCACTCAACAACCTACTAAACCCGTCCATCCGTATACATTTCCGCGCGTGCGTGCCATTCTGGCCTTCACAGGCGCGGCGACTGGCTACCAATAACAGCACTTGCCCCGACAGCCTTTTAGAGGCTACACAGTGGGGGAGATCTTTGTCTTTGTGTACCCCCCCCCCACCCAGGGCCATATTATCCAATAGGCCAGAGTAGGCATCGTGCCCAAGGGCCTCATGGAAACGAAAAGGGCCTCACTGTTTGGTTCTTTCGGTAAAGTCACGTGGGTATAAAATGAAATAAATTAAATTAAATCACGACGTTTCGATCGCAACACAAGCGACCGTCATCAGGCAGAACCGATGCAGCAGGACAACTGCTGATTTAGGAGAAAGATCTGCTAACAACAAGAGCTTATACCAGAGGTCGCAAACGGGTTTTGATTCTTTACCCGTACCCGGCCGCACCAGGGTCGCAAATGGGTACCCGTACCCGGCCGGGTACGGGTTCCCGTTCCCTACCCGTACCCGTACCCTACCCGAAATGAGTGACAAACGGTTACTCACCAGTGACTCACGGCCTACCCGTACCCAGTCGGTACGGGTAGCCGGTATCGGGTAGGGTAAGGTATCGGGTACCCGGTTGCGACCTCTGGCTTATACAGGGTTTTTGGTGGGCTCAACCCCAGGGGTAAGTGGGCGGAGCTAGAGAAGGAAGAAGGGGGGAGGCAAGGAGGGAGGGAGAGGGAAGTTGGGCCCAGGTAATAGATGGACGCGAGAGAGAAGCTGGGGTAGTGATGCTGATGTGAGAAAATTAGCACGTCAATGGTTCAGGATGCGCAGCGTTGGCTTCCGCGCTGTGAGACAGGGGGGAGGCGAGGAGTTTGGCACAGGTAATAGTTGGGCACAGGTAATAGATGGAAGGTAGTTAGAAGCAGGCTTAGTGATGCTTGTATCGATCTGGATATGGAAGAGTGTGGATCCCTGCTGTCACGAAAACTTCAAATCGAGATCGAATATGGCCTACGAATAAAACATTGGCAACAATGTTGTTTGTTTGTTGTTGTTGTTGTCGATGAAAATGAAGGGATCCTTTTGAAAGCGGCATTGTCCGATGTGGCGATCATGGCAACAGAAGCGTTGTTTGAAAAGAATCAAGAAGAATGAGAGGTTTTACCCTTCCTGGCAATAAAACACGAGCTGTGTTAAGATGATCAAACACCAAATAGATTCAACGTTGTGCTGGGAATCACCTTACTGCATTAACCACACACCGCTCTTGTTGTGAACATGCAAACAAACATTGTTGTGATAACAATACTATCATAATATATTGTAATAATATAAACATTGTGATAACAATACTAATATACGGGCATTGTCTTTGCAACTGATTGGCCTACACCAGAAACAGCAGCAGCCATCTTGAAGGCCTTGTCTTCAAGAATGTCTCGGCTTTCCCGTGGCCTTTGTTCAATACCCCGGCCCGTCGTTAGAGACTACAGGGTGGCCGAGATGTCTTTGTCTTTGATGTACCCCCTCCTACCCACCTGCAAAAACAACAAAAACAAAGATCCCCCGTATAGCCTTAGCAGACTGTCGGGGCAAGCGCTGTGAAGGCCGGAACGGTACACGAGAGGATGGGTGGCCAGCACCACGCCCGACCGCCTTTGTCTCCCCAGTGGCCACGTTTACACACCGCACCAGCTACTCATTTGAGGCCGAGTCGACCTAGGGGAGGCCCAGCACCGGTTCAGATAATCGTCAATCGGCGTTGGCCGTGAGCGGGAACCGAACCCGGGTCGCCGGCTTCGTAGCGCGACAGCGGCATCAGCATCAGCAGCGCTAACCGCTGCACCACCGCTCCCCACCCACACCACCCGCCCGCCAGTCACTGACCATCTCCAACGGCGCCCGCAAGCACTGCGCCGCGGGCGAGACGGTGAACCTCATGTCAGCGGACGCGCAGCGCTTCATGGACGTGGCGCCCTTCCTCCACCTGGTGTGGTCAGCGCCGCTGCAGATCGCCCTGTCGCTCGCCTTCCTGTGGGCCGAGCTGGGGCCCGCCTCGCTCGCGGGACTCGCCGTCATGGTGCTGGTGGTGCCCGTCAACGCGCTGCTCGCCACGCGCTCGCGTCTGCTGCAGGTGAGCCTGCGGGGACGGGTGGGGTGGTTTGGGGGGGCTGGGTGGTTTGGGGGGGGGTGAGCGGAGAGTCATCGGAATCCGAAGAGCTGTGAAGCTGATAATTGTTTTTTTACCCTTCCATTGGCAACAAAACTGACACTTTTTACAAGGAGTCATGTTTGCATAGACCACAATACCTGCAGTCATAATGCAAAAAAAACATAACTCTGATAATGTAAGCACTGTCCTTGAAGTTGATTGGTCCACACCCGAGACAGCTTTCCTTAGAGCCTAGTCTCACATGGGTTAGACCAGATGACGCCAAAAGGCGCACAACTCAAAGACGAGTATGAGAGCTCGGGGTAAGCATTACACCATTGGAACCTCATTTGCCAGTAAAAAAATGATAATTGTTTTTTTACCCTTCTATCTGGCAACAAAACTGACACCTTTTTTACGAGGAGTCATGTTTGCATAGACCACAATACCTGCAGTCATAATGCAACAAAAAAACATAACTCTGATAATGTAAGCACTGTCCTTGAAGTTGATTGGTCCACACCCGAGACAGCTTTCCTTCAGCCTAGTCTCACATGGTTGGATCAGATGACGCAGGTATTGTGGTCTATGCAAACATGACTCCTTGTAAAAAAAAGGTGTCAGTTTGTTGCCAGATAGAAGGGTTAAAAAACAATTATCATATTTTTTACTGGCAAATGAGGTTCCAATGGTGTAAAAGCTGTGAACCTGTTCGTTGTCAAGTCGGGGTAGCGGGTCATCCTTGCCGTTCTCTCTGTCACCCACCAACCCCCTAACTAGATCCCCAAAACGTCACCACCCCTCGTATAGGGAGGGGGTGGGGGTTGTAGATTGGGGGAGGAGAGGGTGGGGAAGAGTTGAAATCCCAGAGCCCATATTTGGGTTCTCTGTTTATGATCCACCAACGACCCGTGATAACCCCGTGGTGACCCCGTGATGACCCCATGATGACCCGTGACCCTTGCTGCCTTCAGATGCAAAACATGAAGGTGAAGGATGAACGCATCAAGCTGATGAACGAGATCCTGAACGGAATCAAGGTGCGTGTGTGTGTGTCAGTGTGTGTGTGTGTGTGTGTCAGTGGTGACTGTGTGTGTCAGTGTGTGTGTCAGTGCGTGTGTGTGTCAGTGTGTGTACCCGTGTGTGAATGTGTGTGTGCCCGTGTGTGACTGTGTGTGTGTGTGTGACTGTGTGTGTGTTCCCCTGTGTGACTGTGTGTGTGTGCCCGTGTGTGACTGTATGTGTGTGTGACTGTGCCCGTGTGTGACTGTACTGTGTGTGTGACTGTGCCTGTGTGTGACTGTGTGTGTGCCCGTGTGTGACTGTGTGTGACTGTGTGTNACTGTGTGTGTGCCCGTGTGTGACTGTGTGTGTGTGTGACTGTGGCTGTGCCCGTGTGTGACTGTGTGTGTGTNACTGTGTGTGGTGTGTGACTGTGTGTGTGTGTGACTGTGTGCGTGTGTGTGACTGTGTGACTGTGTGTGTGTGTNGGTAGTTTAGTAGGTAGCGCTACGCTGCACTACGATATACAGCGACCCGAGTTCGATTCCCGCTCACGGCCACCACCAGAGATGTTCATCTCAACCGGTCCTGGGCCTCCCTAGGTCGACTCAGCCTCAAATGAGTACCTAGTGCGCTGTGTAAACATCGCCACTGGGAGACAAAGGCGGCCGGGCGTGGTGTTGACCACCCACCCCTCGTGTGCCGTGCCGGCCTTCATAGGTGCTCGCTAACAGCACTTGCCCTACAGTCTGTCGAGGCTATACCAGGGGGATTTTTGTCTTTGGAGCGGTGGCGGAGTGGTTAGCGCACCAGCGCTGTGAACCCAGTGACCCCCCCCCCCCCGTCTCAGATCCTCAAGTACTTTGCGTGGGAGCCGTCCTTCGAGGAGATGGTGACGGAGATCCGCGACCGGAGCTCGGAGTCATGAAGAGTTTCTCCTACCTCACCTCCGTCTCCTTCTTCATCTTCGCGCTCACTCCCTTCCTGGTGGGCTGCCTCACCCCTCCTCCGCTCCCTTCTTCCCTTCCCCTCTTTCCCTCCCCCGCTCCCTCCCTCCCCCTCCTCCCTCCTCCTCTCTCCACCCTCGCTCCCTCCCCTTCCCTCCCTCCACTCCCTCCCCCTCCCTCCCTGGCTCCCCCTTCCCTCCCCCTCCCTCCCTCCTCCCCGCTCCGCTCCCTCCACTCCCTCCCTCCCCGCTCCCTCCCTCCCCTCCCTCCCCCGCTCCCTCCCCTGCTCCCTCCCCGCTCCCTCCCTCCCTCTCCCTCCTCCTCCCCGTCCTCCCCGCTCCCTCCTCCACTCTCTCCCTCCCTTGCTCCCTCCCCGCTCCCTCCCCCCTCCTTCTCCCCTCCCTCCCTCCCCGCTCCCTCCCTTGCTCCCTCCCCCGCTCCCTCCTTCGTAATGATCGTGATGACAGTCATGACAATCATCCTGACGAAGGTGACCGACGGTGATCGTGGTGACGGTGGTGCTGGTGGTGACGGTGATTGTGTTGACGGTGACGATGGTGATCGTGGTGACGGTGGTGCTGGTGGTGACGGTGATCGTGATGACGGTGACGTTGATGATGACGGTGACGTTGGTGATCGTGGTGACGGTGGTGCTGGTGGTGACGGTGATCGTGATGACGGTGGTGCTGGTGACGGTGGTGCTGGTGATGATGGTGATCGTGGTGACGGTGGTGCTGGTGGTGATGGTGATTGTGGTGACGGTGATTGTGGTGATCGTGATGACGGTGGTGCTGGTGGTGACGGTGNTTGTGTTGACGGTGACGTGGTGATCGTGGTGACGGTGGTGCTGGTGGTGACGGTGATCGTGATGACGGTGACGTTGATGATGACGGTGACGTTGGTGATCTGGTGACTGGTGCTGGTGGTGACGGTGATCGTGATGACGGTGACGTTGGTGATCGTGGTGACGGTGGTGCTGGTGATGATGGTGATCGTGGTGACGGTGGTGCTGGTGGTGACGGTGATTGTGGTGACGGTGATTGTGGTGATCGTGATGACGGTGGTGCTGGTGGTGACGGTGATTGTGGTGACGTGATTGTGTGATCGTGATGACGGTGGTGCTGGTGGTGACGGTGTCGTGGTGACTGTGACGATGGTGATCGTGATGACGGTGGTGTGGTGTGACGGTGTCGTGGTGACGGTGACGTGGTGATCGTGGTGACGGTGGTGCTGGTGGTGACGGTGTCGTGGTGACGGTGGTGCTGGTGACGATGGTGATTGTGGTGACGGTGATTGTGGTGATCGTGATGACGGTGGTGCTGGTGGTGACGGTGATTGTGGTGACGGTGATTGTGGTGATCGTGATGACGGTGGTGCTGGTGGTGACGGTGATCGTGGTGACGGTGACGATGGTGATCGTGATGACGGTGGTGCTGGTGGTGACGGTGTCGTGTGACGGTGACGATGGTGATCGTGGTGACGGTGACGATGGTGTCGTGATGACGNTGGTGCTGGTGGTGACGGTGATCGTGGTGACTGGTGCTGGTGACNATGGTGNTGGTGACGGTGGTGATCGTGGTGACGCTGGTGCTGGTGACGGTGGTGTGGTGACGACGGTGACCGCGCTGACGGTGACGAGGGCGCGTCCCGCTGGCGCCAGGTGTCGCTGGCGAGCTTCGGCGTCTACATGGCGGTGGACGCGAGTCACGTGCTGGACGCCCCGAGGGCGTTCACGTCGCTGGCGCTCTTCAACGTCTTGCGCTACCCATGGCCATGATCCNGCTGCTCATCTCATTCCTGGTGCAGGTGCGCGCAGAGACGCCCACTCCCTCGCCGGGACGGGAGGTCGTGGGGTCGATCACGACGCCCGGCGATGAATGCTGCTGCTGCTGCTGCTTGGAGTCTGAGTCTCTCTCGTTGTCATCATCAGTGTATAGTGTAGTAGTGTATGGTGTAGTGTATAGTGTAGTGTATGGTGTAGTAGTGTATAGTGTAGTGTATAGTGTAGTGTATGGTGTAGTAGTGTATAGTGTAGTGTATGGTGTAGTAGTGTATAGTGTAGTGTGTAGTGTAGTGTATGGTGTAGTAGTGTATGGTGTAGTGTATAGTGTAGTGTATGGTGTAGTAGTGTATAGTGTAGTGTATGGTGTAGTGTATAGTGTAGTGTGTAGTGTAGGTATGGTGTAGTGTAGTGTAGTGTATGGTGTAGTGTATGGTGTAGTAGTGTATAGTGTAGTGTATGGTGTAGTAGTGTATAGTGTAGTGTATGGTGTAGTGTATGGTGTAGTAGTGTATAGTGTAGTGTATGGTGTAGTGTATAGTGTAGTGTGTAGTGTAGTGTATGGTGTAGTAGTGTATAGTGTAGTGTATGGTGTAGTGTATGGTGTAGTAGTGTATAGTGTAGTGTATGGTGTAGTAGTGTATAGTGTAGTGTATGAGTGTATGGTGTAGTAGTGTATAGTGTAGTGTATAGTGTAGTGTATGGTGTAGTAGTGTATAGTGTAGTGTATGGTGTAGTGTATAGTGTATGTGTAGTGTAGTGTATGGGTAGTAGTGTATAGTGTAGTGTATGGTGAGTGTATGGGTAGTAGTGAGTGTAGTGTATGGTGTAGTAGTGTATAGGTAGTGTNTGAGTGTATGGTGTAGTAGTGTATAGTGTAGTGTATGGGTAGTGTATAGTGTATGTGTAGTGTAGTGTATGGTGTAGTAGTGTATAGTGTAGTGTATGGTGTAGTGTATGGTGTAGTAGTGTATAGTGTAGTGTATGGTGTAGTAGTGTATAGTGTAGTGTATGGTGNAGTGTATGGTGTAGTAGTGTATAGTGTAGTGTATGGTGTAGTGTATAGTGTATGTGTAGTGTAGTGTATGGTGTAGTAGTGTATAGTGTAGTGTATGGTGAGTGTATGGTGTAGTAGTGTATAGTGTAGTGTATGGTGTAGTAGTGTATAGTGTTGAGTGTATGGTAGTGTATGGTGTAGTAGTGTATAGTGTATGTATAGTGTAGTGTATGGTGTAGTAGTGTATAGTGTAGTGTATGGTGTAGTGTATAGTGTATGTGTAGTGTAGTGTATGGTGTAGTAGTGTATAGTGTAGTGTATGGGTAGTGTTGGTGTATAGGTATAGTGTAGTGTATGGGTAGTAGTGTATAGTGTAGTGTATGGTGTAGTGTATGGTGTAGTAGTGTATAGTGTAGTGTATGGGTAGTTATAGTGTAGTGTAGTGTAGTGTAGTGTTGGTGTATAGGTATAGTGTAGTGTATGGGTAGTGTGTATAGTGTAGTGTATAGTGTAGTGTATGGTGTAGTAGTGTATAGTGTAGTGTATGGTGTAGTGTATGGGTAGTAGTGTATAGTGTAGTGTATGTGTAGTGTATGGTGTAGTAGTGTATAGTGTAGTGTATGNTGTAGTGTATAGTGTAGTGGTAGTGTAGTGTATGGTGTAGTAGTGTATAGTGTAGTGTATGGTGTAGTGTATGGTGTAGTAGTGTATAGTGTAGTGTATGGTGTAGTAGTGTATAGTGTAGTGTATGGTGTAGTGTATGGTGTAGTAGTGTATAGTGTAGTGTATGGTGTAGTGTATAGTGTAGTGTGTAGTGTAGTGTATGGTGTAGTAGTGTATAGTGTAGTGTATNGGTGTAGTGTATGGTGTAGTAGTGTATAGTGTAGTGTATGGTGTAGTAGTGTATAGTGTAGTGTATGGTGTAGTGTATGGTGTAGTAGTGTATAGTGTAGTGTATAGTGTAGTGTATGGTGTAGTAGTGTATAGTGTAGTGTATGGTGTAGTGTATAGTGTAGTGTGTAGTGTAGTGTATGGTGTAGTAGTGTATAGTGTAGTGTATGGTGTAGTGTATGGTGTAGTAGTGTATAGTGTAGTGTATGGTGTAGTAGTGTATAGTGTAGTGTATGGTGTAGTGTATGGTGTAGTAGTGTATAGTGTAGTGTATGGTGTAGTGTATAGTGTAGTGTGTAGTGTAGTGTATGGTGTAGTAGTGTATAGTGTAGTGTATGGTGTAGTGTATGGTGTAGTAGTGTATAGTGTAGTGTATGGTGTAGTAGTGTATAGTGTAGTGTATGGTGTAGTGTATGGTGTAGTAGTGTATAGTGTAGTGTATAGTGTAGTGTATGGTGTAGTAGTGTATAGTGTAGTGTATGGTGTAGTGTATAGTGTAGTGTGTAGTGTAGTGTATGGTGTAGTAGTGTATAGTGTAGTGTATGGTGTAGTGTATGGTGTAGTAGTGTATAGTGTAGTGTATGGTGTAGTAGTGTATAGTGTAGTGTATGGTGTAGTGTATGGTGTAGTAGTGTATAGTGTAGTGTATGGTGTAGTGTATAGTGTAGTGTGTAGTGTAGTGTATGGTGTAGTAGTGTATAGTGTAGTGTATGGTGTAGTGTATGGTGTAGTAGTGTATAGTGTAGTGTATGGTGTAGTAGTGTATAGTGTAGTGTATGGTGTAGTGTATGGTGTAGTAGTGTATAGTGTAGTGTATAGTGTAGTGTATGGTGTAGTAGTGTATAGTGTAGTGTATGGTGTAGTGTATAGTGTAGTGTGTAGTGTAGTGTATAGTGTAGTAGTGTATAGTGTAGTTAAGTGTAGTGTAGTGTAGTATGTATGTGTAGTGTATGGTGTAGTAGTGTATAGTGTAGTGTATGGTGTAGTGTATGGTGTAGTAGTGTATAGTGTAGTGTATAGTGTAGTGTATGGTGTAGTAGTGTATAGTGTAGTGTATAGTGTAGTGTATAGTGTAGTGTGTAGTGTATAGTGTAGTGTATAGTGTAGTAGTGTAGTGTGTAGTAGTGTAGTGTATAGTGTAGTGTATGTGTAGTAGTATAGTGTAGTGTATAGTAGTGTATAGTGTAGTGTACAGTGCAGTGTATAGTGTAGTGTATAGTGTAGTGTATAGTGTAGTGTAGTGTAGTGTATAGTGTAGTGTATNGTAGTGTATAGNGTAGTGTATAGTGCAGTGTATAGTGTAGTGTATAGTGTAGTGTGTAGTGTAGTAGTGTATAGTGTAGTGTGTAGTATAGTGTATGGTGTAGTGTATGGTGTAGTGTATAGTAGTGTATAGTATATAGTGTAGTGTGTAGTGTACAGTGCAGTTTATAGTAGTGTATAGTGTAGTGTATCGTGTAGTGTACAGTGCAGTGTATAGTGTAGTGTATAGTGTAGTGTATAGTAGTAGAGTAGTGTGTGTAGTGTATAGTAGCGTATAGTGTAGTGTATAGTGTATAGTGTAGTGTATAGTGTAGTGTATAGTGTAGTGTATAGTCTAGTGTATAGTAGTGTATAGTGTAGTGTATAGTAGTGTATAGTGTAGTGTATAGTCTATAGTAGTGTATAGTGTAGTGTATAGTACTATAGTGTAGTGTATAGTAGTGTATAGTAGTGTATAGTAGTGTATAGTGTAGTGTATAGTGTAGTGTACTAGCTCAGCACTAACCGGTTGTGTGGTTGGAGATTAAACCCACGACGACTTTTACAATTCGAGTAGCCGTGACGTGTCGCTGGTATCATCACATGTGGCCAGGCCGCTTCTGAGAAAGAGCTTTCATGGCTCAGTGGGCCAAGGTTGGCTACGTACGGCGTGAAAGAAGTCCAACGCACATACGTACACACTAACCTGGTGAAGTAAAAATAAAAAAATTAGTTTTCATTCCCGAAAAGGACTCAATTGGGATCACACGCAGCACTGAAAGTCCACTCCACTCCCGTGTAACTGCTGCAGCCACGAAGTGGTACCAACTTTATCGACCCCAGCAGGATGGTGTGGATGATGGGCCGAGTCAAACCGAACCCCTCCACGCGGCCACCTGAGTTGGATTCGCCCCGCCGATCCTGGGCCTTCCCTAGGTCTGTTCAGCCTAAAAACGAGTACCTGGAGCGATGTGCAAAGCATAAGAGAATGGGGGTGTGGGGGGGNCATGGGGTGGGGGTGGGTTGCGTGGGGGGGGGGGCGTCTGGGGGAGACAAAGGCGGCCGTGCCTCTCACGAGAGCGCTGCGAGCGAGCGACACTTTGCCCCCGCCCCCGGCCTGTGGAGGGTCACGTGGGAGACGTGTGCCTCGCTTGTCCAGGCCAGCGTGTCCGTGGCAGGATGGAGAAATTCCTCATGAACGATGACATCGACGCCTCGTCCATCCAGAAGAACCCGGACCTGGGTGAGTGGAGACGCACGCCATCACCATCGTCGTCGTCATCATCATCGGAATCACCATCATCGTCATCATCATCATCAGTACCATCATCACGATCGTCATCATCATCACCATTGTCATTATTTTCATCACCACCATTGAGTCTACAGGCAGTGTTGAGTCTATGGTGCAGTGTTGAGTCTATGGTCCAGTGTTGAGTCTATGGGTAGTGTTGAGTCTATGGGTAGCAGTGCTGAGTCTATGGGCAGTGTTGAGTCTTTGGGTAGCCGTGTTGAGTCTATGGGCAGTGCTGAGTCTATGGGCAGTGCTGAGTCTACGGGCAGTGCTGAGTCTATGGGCAGTGCTGAGTCTATGGTAGTGCTGAGTCTATGGGCAGTGTTGAGTCTTTGGGTAGTGTTGAGTCTATGGGCAGTGTTAAGTCTATGGGCAGTGTTGAGACTATGGGCAGTGCTGAGTCTATGGGCAGTGTTGAGTCTATGGGCAGTGCTGAGTCTATGGGCAGTGCTGAGTCTATGGNCAGTGTTGAGTCTATGGGCAGTGCTGAGTCTATGTGCAGTGTTGAGTCTATGGGTAGTGTTGAGTCTATGGGCAGTGCTGAGTCTATGGGTAGTGCTGAGTCTATGGCAGTGTTGAGTCTTTGGGTAGTGTTGAGTCTATGGGCAGTGTTGAGTCTATGGGCAGTGTTGACACTATGGCAGTGCTGAGTCTATGGGCAGTGTTGAGTCTATGGGCAGTGCTGAGTCTATGGGCAGTGCTGAGTCTATGGGCAGTGCTGAGTCTATGGNCAGTGTTGAGTCTATGGGCAGTGCTGAGTCTATGGGCAGTGTTGAGTCTATGGGTAGTGTTGAGTCTATGGGTATCAGTGCTGAGTCTATGGGTAGCAGTGCTGAGTCTATGGGTAGCGTGCTGAGTCTATGGGTAGTGTTGAGTCTATGGTAGCAGTGCTGAGTCTATGGGTAGCAGTGCTGAGTTTATGGGTAGCGGTGCTGAGTCTATGGGTAGTGTTGAGTCTATGGGTAGCAGTGCTGAGTCTATGGGTAGCAGTGCTGAGTCTATGGGTAGCGGTGCTGAGTCTATGGGTCAGTGTTGAGTCTATGGGTNGCAGTGCTGAGTCTATGGGTAGCAGTGTTGAGTCTATGGGTAGTGCTGAGTCTATGGGTAGCGGTGCTGAGTCTATGGTGCAGTGCTGAGTCTATGGTAGCAGTGCCGAGTCTATGGGCAGTGTTGAGTCTATGGTAGCGGTGCTGAGTCTATGGGCAGTGCTGAGTCTATGGTAGCGGTGCTGAATCTATGGGTGGCGGTGCTGAGTCTATGGGTAGCGGTGCTGAGTCTATGGGTAGCGGTGTGAGTCTATGGTAGTGCTGAGTCTATGGGTAGTGTTGAGTCTATGGGTAGCGGTGCTGAGTCTATGGGTAGCAGTGTTGGGGGGGGGCGATGTCACCTGCCCTGTCCACTGTTTCGTGTTGCGCTTGCAGATTGTGCAATCCGCATCGAGAACGCCTCCTTTGCTTGGGAGAGGGAGGACCCACAGCCGACGTTGAAAGAGTGAGGGAGCTTCCCCGTCCATCGCTCCGTCCATCCGCCGTCTCTCCACCTTCCTCCGCGATGATCGCCTCTGTGCCACGCAGGGACAGCCGCCACTGGGGGTGCCCCTAGGCTAGCCTACAGTACACTTGCTATGGCATCCATAGCAAGTGTACTGAGCTTTCTGTTAATGTTTCAGAGTCCGCATGTGTGTGTTTGTGTATCCGTTTGTGTGCATGTCGTGGACAGTGCTGTGGGTGGGAGGGCCAATTCCGATTGGCCTATCCCATCATGGCCTCTGTGACTACCACAGCGGCAATATGGGTGCTCTGGATGGGTACGATGGGCTGGTAACCCCTCCACCTTCAATAAATTAACACCAAACCATGACTGAAATATCTAACTGATAAGCTTGTGTCGGAGGCCCCGGGGGGGACAAGCGTCTATGACGTCTCCTGGCCAAACCCCATTTGGCGGAGCCAGGAGATTGAATCTTTACCCTCGGGCTCCTCCAGATACAACGAAAAGCCACTACGGATGGCCACGTGGAATGTTCGAACGCTCACTGTGGAGGAGAGGCTGCCATTCCTCTGTCGGGAGCTGGACCGGTACCGCCTGGATCTCTGTGGCATTCATGAGGTCCGGTGGACCAGCTCTGGCTCCTGCCACCATGAGGAGTGGACAGTCCTCTACTCGGGCAGGAGACTGCCAAAAAAGAGGGTGTGGCTCTTCTTCTGAACAAAAGAATGAAGGGGCGTGGGAGTGTGGCAGTGAGGTGTGGGAAGCTGTAAGCCCCAGGATACTTTGGGCTCGCCTTCCATCAACCATAGGCGAGTAGTGGTAGTCGTGGTTACTTATGCCCCACCGAAGACGAACATCCGTGGAGGGATGCAGGCAAGGTCGATGAGTCAGATGCCTTCTATGACCTCCTGTCACAGGTGCTGGCTAAAGTGGCCCTCGGGATAGAGTCATCTTGTTGGGTGACTTCAATGCCCGAGTTGGTCATGATGCTGGCACCTGGTCTGGAGTGATTGGAAGGCATGGGCCAGATCAGCTCAATAATAACGGTGGGAGGCTGCTAGATTTGTGTGCAGCCCATGGGCTTGTAATTACCAACACGCTGTTCTGCATTGGCGCANCCACACAACATCATGGATGCATGCTGGGTCCAAGAAAGAACATCTGCTGGACTACATAGTGACGGACCAGCGGATGCGAGCCCATGTCCTTGACACCAGGACCTACCGTGGAGCTGATCTGCCCACTGACCATCGACTAGTCATCTGTAAGATGCGCCTGCCATTCTTCCACTCCGGTGGTGGGTGTACACCCAGGACCCCGTTCCAACCAAAAAGTGGCCTGGTCTCAGCTGATGAAAGTTGCAAGCGAGAATTTCATCATCGCTTGCAGCTGGGGTTGGCATCGTCCCCCACTCCACCTGATGTCGAGGGTAAATGGGCAAGGTTTAAGACTGTGACTCATGCAGCTGCAATGGCTGCTTTGGGTACGCGGTCCAGACCTCCCAGAAACCCCGGCTGACAGAGGAGGTGTTCAGGTTAATTGAGAAAAGCGACAGGCCCACTCTCATCGGCTACAGCATCCCACGTCGGAGAATGAGGAGGTTTACCGCAGCCTTCGCTCGGAGGTTCGGAGAGCCGTAAGGCGCTGCAAGGATGGGTGGTGGTCGCGGGTTGCTGAGGAGATGGAGTCTGCCTCAGTGGCCCGCGATCACAAATCACTATTTAACTCCATCAAAAAAGTAACCTGCAGCGCCACACCTATTACCATCATTAGGGAAAAAACGGTGATCCAATCTCCAACCCCAGGAACAGGTTTGCAGATTTGCTGAGCATTTCTGTGAGGTCCTGGGGAGGGAAAATCTCTCGCCAGGAAAANATCATGGCACAAAGTGGGATAACCCTGCTGAGGCTGCGGTGCCTCAAATATTGGAAGAGGTCACCCCTGTGAGTGGCTGGCTGAGGTGCCATCTGTTGAGGAAGTACTTAAGGCAATCCGGAGTCTGAGACCAGGAAAGGCACTGGGCAGAGATGATCTCCCAAGCGAAATGCTGAGGGAGGGTGGCGTTGTGCACAGACTGCCCTACATGACATCGTAACAACAGTCTGGACCACTGGACGGGTACCGCAGGACTGGACTGTAACAACTACAGGGGCATCTCACTCCTCAGTGTGCCGGGAAAGGTCCTGGTAAGGATTATTCAACATCGCCTTGCTAGGCACGCTGAGGAGAGGCTTGCGGAACCCAATGCGGTTTCAGGAAAGGGCGGTCCTGCACAGATGCCATATTTTCTGTCGTCTGCTACAGCAGAGGTGTAGGGAATTCCAACAAGACCATGGTCAAGGCCTATGATACATCAATAGGCCTGGGCTCTGGGTTGTCTTCGTGCTTTCAGAGTCCCTGACCCTCTGCTCACGATCATTAAGGACCTTCATGATGGTGAGCGGGCCCGGGTAAAACTATGTGGCCTTGCTCCCACATTATTTAACATCATTTGACCGCGTAGTTCGTGAAGCCTTCAATAGCTGTACCGGGGAATTTCATTTGGTACAGATATAATGGGAGGCTGATCGACGCCCGGTGCGATCAAGGGATGGCTCCCTATTGGTCAACCACGTTATGTATGCCGATGATTTGGTAATAGCTGCTCATTCAGAGGAGTTGGAGACGCTGCTGCTGAGACTGGAGCACAACCAAAACTAAGCACCTGCCTGGGTATTTTGTATCATCGGACACTCCACCCCACAACTCCAATCGTTGATGGGGAAGTTGTGGAGAGTTTCCCAAACCTGGGCAGTGTGCTTATGACCGGCTCCAGTTTAACAGCAGAGGTCTCACTCCGAATCAGTCGAGCGGCAATATCTTTTCATCGGTTGCGTAACGCTATGTGGAAGCTACCTGGTCTGTCGCTCCGCACTAAGTTTCAGGTCTTCTCGGCCACGGTCATTCATGGACCCCCCTAATGGAGCATCTTCGCCGGTTAGAAAATTTAGGCTGGCCTGCCTACGATCCATCCTGGGTTTAACCAGGCTGGATTGTGTGAGGAGCTCACAAATCCTTGAAAGATCTGGGCAAAGTCCCATCGGTGAGCTCCTCCGGCAGGCAAGGCTGCGTTGGCTGGGTCATGTAGCCCGCATGCCCAGCCACCGCATGCCTAAACAGCTTTTGTTCGGCCGGATCGAGGGGCTAAACGGGCGCGGCACGGGCTAGAGAGGAGGATGTGGTGCTGAGTGGATTGCCGATGACTGGTCCAGCGATGTCAAAATCGCCTCTATGGAGGAGGCTCGTGAAGGACGCTACTGGGCAGTTGGAGGCAGTCGCCCTACAACAACAACGGAGGGCGGAGGAGCGGCGCTCACAACAACGAGCGGAGCGCCGGGTGGCTAAAGCACAGCAAGTTGGTACAGTAGGGGGCAAAGGTGGTGCATCAGCCAACATGGGAACTGTCTGCCCGTGACCTCCTGCAGCGGGCGTTTGACACTTCACGTGACTTCAACGTGGTGACTCACCCGCCACTNGTAGCGAATGGCGGTGTGTTGTGTTGTCTGTGGTATCTGTGTGTGTATCTGTGTGTGTGTCCCCCTCGTGTGTATCTGTGTGTGTGTGTATCTATGTGTGTATCTGTGTGTGTGTATCTGTGTGTGTATGTATCTGTGTATGTGTGTGTATCTGCGTGTGTGTCTGTGTGTGTATTTGTGTGTGTGTGTGTATCTGTGTGTGTGTGTGTGTGTATGTGTGTGTGTGTGTGTATCTGTGTGTGGTGTGTGTGTATCTGTGTGTGTCTGTGTGTGTGTCTGTGTCTGTGTGTGTGTGTACTGTGTGTGTGTGTANCTGTGTGTCTANGTGTGTACTGTGTGTGTGTGNATATGTGTGTGTGTGTGNATCTGTGTATCTGTGTGTATCTGTGTGTGNATACTGTGTGTGTGTCTGTGTGTCCGCCTGTCCCTGGTCATCCCTTCGGCAGCCTGGTGGCCGTGTGGGTCAGGTTGGCTCGGGGAAGTCTTCGCTCATGCCGCGGTGCTCGGGGAGATGGAGCGGCTCCACGGGTCCATCGAGTGAAGGTAAAACTTCTGGCAAAGTTCACAATTTCGTTTTTTGTTTGCCAGGTAAGGACCCCCTGACGTGACGTCGCGCTCTCTTGCAGAAGCGACTCGGTCACAGACACAGCACTGAACGAAGCTCATCGTCTCACATTATCATCATCATCATTGTCATCGTCATCATCGTCAGCATCATCAGCATCGTCATCATCATCAGCATCGTCCATCATCATCGTCGTCGTCATGTCAGCACTCATCATCATCATGTCTCATCATGTCACGTCACATCATTGTCATCATCGTCATCACATCGTCATCAATTGTCATCGTCTCATCATCGTCAGCATCATCGTCATCATCATGTCATCATCGTCATCCATCGTCAGCCATCGTCATCATCATTGTCATCGTCATCATCATTGTCAGCATCATCGTCATCATCATCGTCATCATCGTCATCGTCATCATCTCATCGTCAGCTCATCGTCCATCTCGTCATCATCATCGTCTCTCATTGTCACTCATATCTGTCACTCATTCATTGTCATCATCGCAGCACGTCATCACACGCTCATCGTCATCATCACGTCATCAGCACGTCATCATCATTGTCACAGCATCACGCTCATCACCATCACACNTCATCATCACACTCATCATCATTGTCAGCATCACGNCTCATCATCATCGCACTCGTCATCAGCATCGTCGTCATCTCATCATCATCGTCATCAGCATCATCATCATCATGTCATCATCACACTCATCATCATGTCNGCATCATCATCATGATCGTCATCATCGTCATCATCATCATGATCATTGTCATCATCATCANCGTCATCATCATTANCCATCATCATGGATCATCACGTGGAATCTACAGCGGGCACCATTTTACTCTTCAGGGCCGTGACATTGATTCTAAATGTTAACCACTTGCCCCAAACAGTCTGTTAAGGCTACACGGGGACCTTTGTCTTTGTAACCGCTCGTGCCCATCCTTCATAGGCTGCTGCTGCTTGGTTCATGCTTTTGCCCTGGTCCATTGAAGGCTACACGGGCGGGTGGATGGGTGAGTGGGTGAGTGTGTGGGTGGGTGAGTGTGGGTGGGTGGTGTGCGGGTGGGTGAGTGTGCGGGTGGGTGAGTGAGTGGGGTGGGTGAGTGGGTGGGTGAGTGGGTGGGTGAGTGTGTGGTGGGTGGTGTGTGGGTGGGTGAGTGTGTGGGTGGGTGAGTGTGCGGGTGGGGAGTGTGCGGTGGGTGAGTGGGTGAGCGGGTGGGTGAGTGTGTGGGTGGTGAGTGTGTGGTGGGTGAGTGTGTGGGTGGGTGAGTGTGCGGGTGGGTGAGTGTGTGGGTGGGTGAGTGGGTGTGGGGTGGGAGTGTGCGGGTGTGTGAGTGTNTGGGTGGGTGAGTGTGTGGGTGGTGAGTGTGTGGTGGGTGAGTGTGCGGGTGGGTGAGTGTGCGGGTGGGTGAGTGTCGGGTGGGTGAGTGGCGGGTGAGTGGTGGGTGAGTGTGTGGTGTGAGTGTTGGGTGGGTGAGTGTGTGGGTGGGTGAGTGTGTGGTGGGTGAGTGTGTGGGTGGGTGAGTGTGCGGGTGGGTGAGTGGGTGAGTGTGCGGGTGGGTGAGTGTGCGGGTGGGTGAGTGTGTGGGTGGGTGAGTGTGTGGGTGGGTGAGTGTGTGGGTGGGTGGGTGTGTGGGTGGGTGAGTGTGTGGGTGGGTGAGTGTGTGGGTGGGTGAGTGTGCGGGTGGGTGAGTGTGCGGGTGGGTGAGCGGGGTGGGTGAGTGTGTGGTGAGTGTGTGGGTGAGTGTGCGGGTGTGTGAGTGTGCGGGCGGTGAGTGTGTGGGTGTGAGTGTGTGGGTGGGTNAGTGTGTGGGTGGGTGAGTGTGTGCCCCCCCCGGTGTGTGAGTGTGTGGGTGGGTGAGTGTGTGGNTGGGTGAGTGTGTGGGTGGGTGAGTGTGTGGGTGGGTGAGTGTGTGGGTGGGTGAGTGTGTGGTGGGTGAGTGTGTGGGTGGGTGAGTGTGTGGGTGGGTGAGTGTGCGGGTGGGTGAGTGTGAGGTGGGGAGTGGCGGGTGGTGAGTGTGCTGTGTGAGGTGCGGGTGGAGTGTGCGGGCGGGTGGTGTGCGGGTGGGTGAGTGGCGGGTGGGTGAGNGTGTGGGTGGGTGAGTGGGTGGGTGGTGTGCGGGTGGGTGTGGGTGGGTAGGTGTGGCGGTGGGTGGTGGTGGGTGGGTGNGTGGTGGGTGGGTGAGTGTGTGGGTGGGTGGTGTGCGGGTGGGTGNG